>JAQIXC010001103.1:0-16874 GCA_034697605.1 Metabelba pulverosa
GAGATCAACGATCAGTTGATTCGCAAATTGAGTCAAAACGGAAAACGCGATTCACTCGACATCTCGTCATTCGAGTCGATACTGAAAAAGTGTGAAAACGTATCGCAAATCGCACTCAATATCGTCGGACCTAACGTTGTCGACAAAATATGTGAACGAAATACTCGAATCGATTAGCCGTTTATGCGATTATATCACTCACATTGAGATGAAAGGCGCTATTGATTACGAAACGATCGATAAGTTCTTCGACAAACATCACCCGACACTAATCCATGCATACCTGTTGCTAAACATGGCGGCACTTAACTACGATCGCGATCACCAATACGCGCGTAAATGGTACCGGAGCTGCAATCGACTCAAACGGCTCGAATGCGGCTTTTATTCGTTCGCCGAACTGTTCGCCGATTTGGCGCATAAATTATGTTTAACGCAAAAGTTTGCGGAAATTCACTTCCATTACAGCGATAGCGACGCGAATGCATTCGAAGCGGTGGTCGGAAACTGCGCGACGAGTCTGACGAAAGTCTGCGTTTATAGCACTGATAACGCGTTCGAAACTCTCGCCAATGGATTGTCGCGATTATCGGCTTTAGTCGAACTCAGCGTTGATTTCAGCGAATTTGGACGGAATTTATTGCACGGATTAACACGAATCGGCGGAAACAATCGACAGTTGAAGGCGTCTTTGCTGTGCTTCCAATTCGGCGTTCATTCGACCGATTATTGCGCGTCAATTGCGACAATCGGCGAACACTTCGTACGACTGACGCGGTTTCGCGTCGCTATCGACACTCTCGTCGTAGAGTCTACGAGTTTGCGCAGTCGAGTGAATCGTTTCGAAAGCTAACAGTTTTGACGCATTTGACGCTCCATTTCGAGGCATATTATGGAAACAACTATTCAGTGGACGACTCGTTCTTTGAAGACATTGACAAATATTTACCTAAACTACAGGTTTTGTCGATAACTACCGCGAATTTAGCACACATTTCCGTGAATTACGTGACAAAACTGCAAAATCTGCGTTCATTTGTAATCAAACGCAATGTCGGATATGTGTCTTATCCGTGCGTTTCTAATCTGATGAATAAATGCAGAAAAATCACTACTTTTTCTATTAAATTTATATATGATTTATACAATTTTTTTATGTTCTAGTAATCAATTCTATCTGGATAAATTATGTGAAATTAATGTTCATTTATAAATTAAATTAAAAATAAATTAAATAATTTCAAAGATTTTATAGTTAGCGATCGTATATAAAATTTATAATCGCATCGAACATTTGATCCGACATTCGGTAGTGTTTTACACGAATTCTTGTAGTTTTCGGTTCATTCGTTAACCCGTTTGTATTGAATTAGCGCCGAATCATAAATATATTCAATGCAATCGCTTCGACATATTTGGTAGCAATTATTAGCAGTGTACGTTCTATAAATACATTGCTCATTCTTACTATCACGGTGACAAATTGTCAAGTTATTTCGGTTTAAGAAAAAGTCGCAAATTAAGTAAGGTTGAATTTGCGTAAACCATGTTGAATTGCATTGGTCTAATTGCGCCTGAATTACACATTTGTACAAACAATAACTGCGAGTTTTCATATACTCATACGAGTCGTCCAAATCATATGTTCGGCAATCGGTTTCATACGGCGCCGGCAATAGTCGTACAGATATTGTGTTGAATTTGAGAGTATGTTCGTATCCAATAACTATCTTCTTTATTACACTGCCTAAATTTGGCACTCCATTGTGATATAAATTGACATAAATATTATATACTTAATTCAATTAAGCGGGAACCATGCTAAACTTTGACCAAGTAAAATTTCTAATTGTCGAAAAAAACATGTAATACAATTTTGTAACTTATTTTCAATATAGTGAAATGTTTGCAAAATATTCGTATTGTTGAAACAAGCAAGGCCCTATTTGGCAATTAAATAGGGTTGTTAATTTCAGTAAAATTTAATTTTAAGTGAAAGTTTCACTGAACAATTGAAACTTTCACTTTGCATAGTATAATGTAACAACAATAAAAAATATATAAATTATAATTTGATTAATTTTACATTAAATTAGTTGTTTTATTTGTACAATTCTTATTATTATCATTTCTAAACCTTGAGTTATCATTATTATTAACTAATTAATTAAAACTAGTTAGTTTTTAAAAATTAGTTTTACGTATGATGCAATACAGAATAAAATTTTCGTAAAATTTATTTTTCAAAGTGAAAATTTCAGTGAAATTTTATGAAACTTTCAGGTGAAATTTTCACAATGTTTCACAATTCACAACCCTACAATTAAATCAAGTTTGTAATTTGTATGCGTATAACCAATATCGAGTTTAAATGACAACGCAAACTGTTGGTGAATTGTCATGTTATATTTGCTAGCAATTGATTCAAGTTGCTTAAAATATGTTTATGTTAAATTGTTAATATAATTATATTCGCGATATTTATAGGAGTTCAATTTTAGTATAATATCTCGATATGTATTAAATGATTAAATATATTTTCTGTATCTCTTCGCGTAGTTATACATCGAAATAATAGTCGGAAAACACAGTGTAATCGCCGGTATTTTTCGATACTCTGTCTCTCGATACGAGTGTTAACTATCAATACTGTTTTGTAGCGCATATAAACCAATAACATATTCGCCGTTTGATATATAAATATCCCAATTGACAAAAATACAATGCAAATTTTAATAAATTGTTTTAGACAGTGTTTCATGTAATTTGTATTGTTTAAAATATAACATTCAATTTGTTTATAAATCATCTTGAACATTGACATTTTTGTCGAACAATGAAATTGGTTTTTTATATTAATTTACCAATGCATATTTTAATTATTATTTGTAATTGTAATTTAATTATTTGCTTTAATTGTAAATAATTATTTTTAAATAAAAATTAACTTAATTATTATAATTTATTTTAATAATTAATTGTTATTAAAATTTCACTAAATAACAAAATAATTTATACAATAAAAAATATAGTTAATTGACTTATAATTATACATACTAACTATTTAGAAATATGCAAACTTTTAATTAGTTTAAAAATTACACTAATGATTAATCATTATTATTTTAATATCTTTGATTGTTAACAAAGAATAGGAATTCCATCTTATTTTTTAGAGAAAAACGTATTTTTTAAATAATTTGCATTAAAATTAAATTAAATAATTTAACCAAAATGTATCACATTAAGCAGTTTTTTAAACAAATTATAAATATATGTCTTGTATTTTTGTCAATTGGAATATTCATATATCAAACGGCGAATATGCTATCGGTTTATATGAGCGACGAAACAGTAGTTAACACTCGTATTGAGCGAACAGAGTATCATAAAAGACCGGCGATTACAGTGTGTTATCCAACTATTATTTCAATGTATAACTACGCGAAGAGATACAGAAAATACAGAAAATTATATAATATATATCGAAATACTTCACTAAAATTTTGTATCAATAAATTGCAAGATGAGAATACTATTGACTATTTAACCCGAACATATTTTAAGCAATTTCAATCAATTACAAGTAAATATAACATGACCATTCACGAACAGTTTGAGTTATCATTCAAACTCGACTATGGTTATACGCAAATAAGAGACAAGCCTGATGTAATTATGAAAAAAGGCATTCCGTATTTCAACAAGACCAATATTATACATACATTTCATTTTAATGAAAACAAATTGCTAAATTGTTTCACATTCTTTTCATTGAGGAACCGAGATTTATATTCAGATAATGTAGATTTGATGATTGTACTCCGTCAAAATTTATCATGGTTACCACTGGATGCAATGAGGCCTAATATATTTGCGTCAATCCATTCCTTCAATGAATTGCCGGATTTTTCGCTAAATGGCAATTACATCAAGCTATTGTTTGGCAGATTATACCATGTTAAATTTAATTTATTCAAAACAAAATACATAAATAATTGTAATTATTATAACACTACTCATCGGAGAACGGATTGCATCGATAGATGCTTGACTGCCGCTATAGCCGGAGAATACGAACACAAATCTATTTGCATTCCACAGATATCCAACGCATGGCTTAAAAAAAAGTTTTTTCCTAATAACTCAAAATTCTGCTTAAATACAAATATGAAAACAAATTATAATCCAATGAAAGTAATTATTAATAAATGCAAATTGTATTGTCAACGAAATTGTGTGAATAATTTGTATAATTTTATTATAATTATGGAATTTTTATTTAATATAGAGGACTTTAATATATTACAGTTAGTTATTAGACCCGGTGTAATGCCAAACATGATTCTCGAGCACCGGCAGGGAATGGATTTCATTACTTTCATATCGGAATTCAGCGGTTTGTTAGGCCTATGGTTTGGAATATCAATTTTGTCTTTATTTAAATACATTTGGAATATAATTGATATTTTATATAAACCGCTAACTGATAATTGGAAGATTATATTTACTTATAATAGAATTACTATCTTATTATGCATTTTGGGTTTAGTGTATCAATCGGTTGACTTAATGACAGCATATTTGCGCCGACCGACAGTCGTCTCAATGACAGTCGAGATAAACAAAAGCATAAAAATACCCGAAATTAAGGTTTGTTATGAAGAATTGATATCATTTGAAAAAACAGCTATTTATTGGCCACAATATAAAGAAAACTTTCTTAATTATCAGCAGTTATTAAAAAATAATCATGATAACGCTCTTTCTATCTATAAGAAAATGTTGAAAATTACTTTTAATACAACATTTTATACAATGTTAGCGAACATGAGTTTTGATCCGCTGTCGGAGACCGACAATACTTACGCTTATATTAAAGTGATTGACGCGAATGAGACACTCAATGACACGAAACCAATTAATTGGATTAGTACTGAAAGCGGCGATAGTGCGAAGTGTTTGGCGTTTTTCAGTCATTTACACAAAAAATGGCGAAATATACGCGTAAAATTGAAAAATATTGTAATAAGCTTGCAACACAATGACAATTGGTTTACAATTAAACATACTGGTGACATGAGTTACTTTATATCGCTGTATTCATCGCATCACAATGGAGTGCCAAATTTGGTTTATATTACAAAACAGGTATTAATTGGATACGAGTATACTATCAAATATAATACAATATCTGTGCGACTATTGCCGGCGCCGTATGAAACCGATTGTCGCACCTATGGCGCGGATCGGTATAGGAATACTCGCAGTCATTGTTTGTACAAATGTAAGATACATGAAGTATCAGAGCGATGCAATTCAACATGTTTGGCACAAAGACATTCCTATTTATTACCGGAACAATATTTTATTAAAAATAAGAATGTTAAAATGTGTGGAGATATGTCGAAATGTTACAATTCTAAGTCTTTCAATTTCAAGAAATGCAAGCAAATATGTCGCAGCGATTGCGTTGAATATAATTATGATTTTCCGATCAAATCGAGTAAACGATTAGCGAATGAACCGAAAACGACGCGAATTCGCGTAAAACACAACCGAATGTCGGATCAGGCGTTCGAATATCGGCCGGAAATCTCATTGATTTCATTGATTGCAAATTTTGCCGGAATTTTGTCGCTTTGGTTGGGCTTATCGTTTCAATCGACGTTTGATTCTGTTATAAATTTTATGTAATATTAGTAAATTTATTTTAAAAATATTGAATTAATTTAATATTCAATTTTGAGTAAATTTGATATAAGTAAATAGCAATATATTAATTATATTACTTTGAATAATTAAGAATATAGACTAAAAGCAAACAAATGTAATTTAATTTACAAATTACATAAAATAGTTATCTGCTTATATCATTCTACTATTAATATAATTACATAATTGTGGTACTATTACAAAATGTATCTTTCAATAAATTCGTTAACTTTATGTTAAAAAATCAAACAAACTCATATTATATAATGTATTTATATTACGTTATAAAATTATAGTTTATAATTAACTTTATTTTAATATATATAATATGATTAAGAAATAAATAAATAATATATGATTAATTAATTTTGACTTAAATCTCAGTAATGTTTTATTTAATCGCTATAATAGTTTTAATCAAATGAGTCTTCGTTATAATGGTTCGAATCGAAGCTATAATCAGACGAATCTTTGCTGAAGTCATTAGAGTCTTCACTACAAAAAAAAAAAAACAAATCGATTGCGAAGTTTTGCAATTTTTTGAAAATAGTTTCGCGAATAAAGTGCGAAATCGACGCTTCGCTTACTTTCCGTTCGTTTTGTTTCACTCGAAATATCTGCAAATATCGCAGTTTTGTCGCGCATTTCAATGCCTTCGCTGTTATGTTTGCGTTAGTTATCGACAAATACAGTAATTTCGGTAAATGTTTGTCGATATCCGTAAAGAATGAATTTCTAATCATATAATAGTTGCGGTCATATTGAGTAAAATCAAGCGTCAAATGCGTTAAATCGGTTAACAAACGGAACGATTGACTCGAAAGCGCGAGTCTGTAGTTGTCGTCGACGACGAGTCGCAGTCGAGTCAAGCGCTCGAAGTGTTTTCCGAACGTCTCGATTGCGTTCCTATAATCGGATTTCACAAACGCTCCGATTCGATATCAATTGTTATCTCGCATTAAGTATACCTCTTGAGTGATATTTTGATAAATAAATTATTTTAAAGTTAAGTAGACTAGCCTGTAGCATTTCAGTTAATTGCATTTTACTCAGCATTTTTGCAATTATTTGGTTGAGATATAGTTTGTTCGTAAATGATTCAAATTATTGCGAAAAATTATTTGTGTATTTAAATGCCACCAAAATTCAACATTAATTTAAATAAATATTTAAAACTTTACTCAGAAATAAAAAAAATAAATTATCATCATGTTTAAATATTAAAAACGTCCGAAATCATGAGTTTCTGCTCGTGAATCATGTTTCAAGCGATTATACATTTTAACAATTATTTTCTCAATTAGTTTCGGATATATTTTACTCAACTCTAGCGATGAGTGTTTGATAACTGCATTCATATTTTTAATGATAAATTAACTGTATTTTCAGCATTTGTTTCAAACAATTCTTACTGATATCCTCTATATTTTCACGCAAAGTTTTATTTAATCTGTATAAAATTATAATGTAATCATATTATTTGTTAAAAATGTCGATAATAACTGATTTCGAAAAACTTCTAATAAGAAATGAAGTCTTCGCTCGAGACTCTTAGTCGCGATTCGGCGATGACTTATGCGAAGAGATTCTGCAGTTCTTGTCGTTTGAGGACTCGTTTCGCTTCGAATCGGTGGCCAAACAGTGGCGACAATGCGTTCATCGAAAGCAATACAAACTCGTATTAAAACATAAATTATTAGCAAAATTATGGCGAATTGAAAACACATTAAACAAATTGGCATTTGAGTCAATACTAAAGAATTGCAAAAACGTAACTGAAATCGAGTTAATTCCCTACTTATTATTAGAATATAATTCAAATCTCAAACAAATATTTGAATCGATTGCCGAATTCCTCGAACATATCACTCGAATCTCGTTCTGTTATTACATCGAGAATAACGATACGATTGACGCGTTTTTCGCTAAATTTGGCCCTAAATTGAAGTCAATATACATTCAGAATTCGAGTCCTGATTACAGATATTTGCCAACAAATTGGCTGCAAATGTGCGTTAATCTGACAGAGCTATCAGCGCCGGGCTATAGCTGCGCCGCATTGTTCGCCGACGCCGACAACCGATACGTTTTGCTTAAAAAGTTGACGAAAATCGCATTCAGTTACGAAACTGACGACGCGATTGCGTTCGGATATCTGGTCGACACTTGCGGTCGAAGTTTGAAAAACGTTTCGATTCGTATTGACTGTCAGATCACTGAACGTGCGATCAATGCATTAGTGAATGGTTTGACACAATTGTCGGCTTTAGTCGAATTGCAGTTTCGACTGAATACACACACTATCGAGTCATTGGGTAGATATTTGTCGATAATTGGCCGAAAATGTCAAACTTTGAAGCGATTGTTAATTGATTTCAGAAACGCCGACAAATTGCCGGAAATTCTCGACACTATTGCGACGATCGACGCGTCGTTCAATCGGTTAACGCGACTGCGACTATGCGTTCCGCCGTGGCTTGAATTGCAACTTACGGGCCAATCATTGCGCGGTTTCACGCGTTTAACGCACCTATCAATTGACTCGACGTACAAATTGAGTTCGCATTTAATCGACGACTCGTTCTTCGCCGATATCGACACACGTTTACCGAATTTGCGGTATTTGTCGTTAATGAGTGCGAATGTCACCGACAGTGCGTTGGACTGCGCGGCGCGACTACGAAATCTGCAAACATTTCGCATCGAATATAATGCGTCGAAAGTTAACGAATCGAGTGTTTCGACACTAATATGCAAATCGAGAAAAATCCGAAACGTTATGATTGATTGCGAGTAATAAGATGCTACTTGGGACCGGATTTTCTTATCAGTAGATCTCTAACAGTGCGATGTGTTTTATTCGAAGTATTGACTCGAATGATGAGATTGTTTATAAATATTCAGTTACATGGGGTGGGTGGGGTCCCAGGTGAATATATATATACCTTTTCTTTGCTTGCAGCCATCAAAGCTATTAAAAATTATTATATTTATTAATTGCTCAATTTAATATGATATATGCATAATATTAAAGTGCTATGCATAATTTTTATTTTATATAAATTATACGTTTGCATATTCAATTAAAGCATAAATTGTATTAGCATTTATAATACATCAATTACAATTATAATTATTTGTTTAAAATAACATATCAAAATTAATCATTATTTTATACAATAATCCTGATAATATGTAATTTAATATAAAAATTTAGTAAGAATTTTTAAATAACTTTTTAAATATTAATTTTTAAATATTATTGCAAAAGTTTAATAAATACTGTTATTATAATACTATGTTATAATGATATTACCGATATAATAATATAATCAATAAATGTATTTTCTGTAAAGTTTTATGCAAATAATCACATAAATGTAGTAATGTGTATAACATTTTAATTCCTAACATATTCTAAGCTTAAATATTTTTTTAAAAATTAAATTAAAATTAGTCGTATAATTACATTATAACTAAATAAAATAAACATATCTAAAAATTATTTATATAAAATAGTTGTGAATTTTAATTTTATAACAACTAATTGTGCTTTAATTAACTTATTTTAAGTTGATAATATAAATTATTATTTAAATTTTAATTTCAACGCATCGTTTACTTTACCCAAATATTTTAATAATAAGCCGGTTTCATGTATAAGCCAGAGTTGTAAATTTACAAAATTTTTAATATGTAAAAATCTAAGTGATATAATTAAAATGTAAGCCATTCGTGCTATTTAATGTTCGCGCTTATCATAACTTACTTTATTTTAAACATGAGTATTGTTAAAATTAAACTTGTAGTAATGTAAAACAGAGTTTAAAAAATTATTAGTTATTAAACAATTATTTGATATTACATCAAGTTCAATTTTCAAAATATGGTAAATAACAGTTTAAAAAGTAAAATTTATTAATTAATGACAAATATGTTAAATCTAATACACGATAAATATAGTATATCATTTGTTAGATAAATCAAAAGTACAGTTTATACCTATTAATTTTTAAACTCAACTTTACATTACTACAAGTTAATCTTAACAATACTCATGTTTAAAATAAAGTAAGTTATGACTTTATTTAGGATAAAATAGGTCAATATAAAATTGGCGCTTATAAAAACGATTTTTAACTAGATTAATTATTGCATATAATTATAAACAATAGACAGTGGTTCCTTTACTATTGCCATTGGGTCACTACAATAAGCGCTCTTTCATTTAATTTATCATGGAATTATGTAAATATTTTAAATTAAACATAAATTTAAGATCAAAAATAAGATTTATAATGGTTTAAATAATTTGAAAATTAAAAATTGAGCGTGTTAGACAGTTACAGGTTTTAGTATAGTGGCCCCGGAGCTACATATAAGAAAACGCTGAAAATAGCTTAATATTTTAAACTTATATTGAAATTGACTTGATTTTGTCATGTTCAAAAATTTCGTTATTAGCAAAGTGAAGAATTAAACTAATGTATCTGAGTAATTTTTATTATATTTAAATTAAGGGTTGTTATAATTACAAAATATTTATAAAAGTTTTTGGCGAAATATTTCAGTGTTTTTTCTAACAAGATCTAGGGAGCCTAAAAAAGCCTAATTCTGGTTATGACAAGCGCGAATATTAAATAGCACGAATGGCTTACATTTTAAATATAATATAATATACAAAAACAATACAACAAATATTTAATCAAACTATACTGTAAACAAAGTAGACTATATATTTAAAATTCTAAAATTGTTTATTGGCAATTTATTATTAAATAAAAATTAATTAATAAATCTATAAAATAATCACAAAAAACAAATATAATTTTTATTTAAATATTATTGCGAGTAAATGTCAAACTACTTGAATTAATGTGAAAAATTGGCTATAATTTTTGGAAAAACAATGCTCAAAATGATTTATAATCAATTTAAATATAAGATTTTAAACAATATGAATTACAACAAAGAATTTTTAAAACAATTTATTAAAATCTTTATAATATTTTTATTAATTGGGATATTTCTATACCAAACTGCGGATATGGTATCGGTTTATATGAGCGACAAAACTATAGTTAACAGTCGTATCGAGCGAACAGAGTATCGAAAAATACCGGCGATTACACTGTGTTTGCCGACTATTATCTCGATGTCTAACTACGCTAAGAGGTATAGAAAATATGCAAAATTATATCGTTTATATCAAGATATTTTACCAAAACTGAATTTATATAATTATCTGGGAAGATACAATTTCCTGAATTAACTTTTAGTTCACTTTTGCGAAAAATATCTTTCATATAAAAAAGTAGTTTGACAACTTTTCTATGTTTGCACTGAAGCTTAACGTGTTGTGTCAAGGTGAATTAAACTTTAAACAATATAGCACAAATACCAGATTTGATATCAACACAAAACTTAAAGCCTCAGTGCAAACATAGAAAAGTTGTCAAACTACTTTTTCATATGAGAGACATTTTTCGCAAACGTGAACTAATAGTTAATTCAGGAAATTGTATCTTCCCAGATAATTATCGAAATATAAATAGTATTGAAAATTTAACCCAAACATATTTTAAGGAATTCAAATCAATTCAAAGTGAATATAGCATAACAATTCACGAACACTTTGCGTTGTCATTTAAAATTGATATTGGTTATACGGAAATAAACAAAGAATTTGATTTTTTTTACCAAAAATGACAGTTATTAATTCAACACTACTAATATTCTACATACATTTCACTTTATTGAAGATAAATTACGAAATTGTTTTACATTTTTTTCGTTGTCAAACCGAGATTTATTTGTACAAGATATCCACTTGGAGATTGGGCTTCGTCAATATTTAGCATGGTATCCGCTCATTGAAAGCAAATCTAACATTTATATCGATTCATTCATTCAATAAATTACCGGATTTTTCGTTAAATGGCAATTATATTAAACTATTATTTGGTAGATCTTATAATTTAAATTTAATTTAATCAAAACAAAATATATCAATAATTGCGAATATTATAACAAAACTCATGCATCGACGAGTGTTTGACTGCCGCTATAGCCCGAGAATACAAATACAAATCCGATTGCATTCCACAGACAGTCGACGTTTGGCTTAGAAAAGAATTTTTCGCCAATAACTCGAAATTCTGTTTAAATACAGATATGAATGCAAAGAGTAATCCAATGAAAGTAATTGTTAATAAATGCAAACAATATTGTCGTCAAAATTGTTTTTATTATATGTACGATTTTACGGTAAATCGGCAAATGTTATTGAATATAGAGAAAATTACATGGTTGCATTTAGCCATCGAATACGGTCTAATGCCAAACATTATTCTCGAGCACCGGCAGGGAATAGATTTCATTACTTTCATATCCGAATTCAGCGGTTTATTAGGCCTATGGTTTGGAATATCGATTTTAGCTTTATTTGAGTACATTTGGAATATAATTAGTATTTGTTATATACAGTTAAATGCAAATCGAAAATAGAAAATTGTGATGCGACGCGTGTATTGCTACGAAATTTTTCATATTATGTGCGAATTTAATTGGATACCAATTGTCATTGTGTATTATGGAATATAATTAGTATTTGTTATATACAGTTAAATGCAAATCGAAAATAGATATACATTTACAATAAAACTTCGGTTTTATTATGCATTTTTGGTTTAATGTATCAATCGGTTGACTTAATAACAGCATATCTGCGCCGACCGACAGTCGTCTCAATGACAGTCGAGATAAACCAAAGCATAAAAATACCCGAAATTATGATTATGTATCCGCAGTTGATATCAATCGAAAAAACGGCTAAATATTGGGCACAATTTAAACAAGATTTATTTGATTATCAAATATTACTTAAAAATAATGACGATAGATTTTATGAGATATATAACAACATTTTGGAAATTACATTTAATTCAACAGTGTATACAATGTTAGCGAATATGAGTTTCGATCCGCTGTCGGAGACCGACAATACTTACGCTTATATTGAATCGATTGACGCGAATGAGACACTCAATGACACGAAACCTATTCATTGGATGTATTCTGAAATCGGCCGTCAAATCAAGTCTTTGACATTTTTCAGTCATTTATACAATAAATGGCGAAATATAAGCGTAAAGTTGAGACAAATTGTAATTAATTTACAACACAATGACAATTGGTTTCCATTTATGCCCTACGACATGTTACAATATATATCTATGTATTCGTCTCATCACAATGGCATGCCTAATTTGGCCAATTTATGTAAACAGATATTTATTGGATATGAGTATACTCTCGAATTCAACACAATATCCGTACGACTATTGCCGGCGCCGTATGAAACCGATTGCCGAACATATGATTTGGACGACTCGTATGCGTATATGAATACTTGCAGTCATTGTTCGTTCAAATGTCAGATATAGCTGGAACACTGAAATGAAAATAAACAAACCTCTATTTCCTGAGTCTGGTTACCAGATGGCACTCATCGCTTTTCCTTATTTTCAAACGATAGAGCTCTCAGTAATATTAAGTGTAGCTTAATCGTATGATTAATACTGAATCAACGAATCTCATTGATCGACGCTGTTGTTCAAATATAGTGCAGAGCTCTAGTGTTTGAGAGGAGGCATAGCGATGAACTGGTGTGCAGACAAAGTACGTTACAAAATACGTCTTTATTTATGTTTTGTATTATTCATATTAAGGATTCATCAGGGTTGAAACAATTTTAAAGTCACAATCTAATTTATAATTTTAAATGTTTTATATACAGTTATAATAAAAATATGAAAAGACCTTTACAAACTTTATATGTAAACATTACTCTAATTTTGAAAAGCAAGTCATAGAATATTATTGCGTTATAAATATATAACATTATTATTTTAATAATATTTAAATGAAATTTAGTATTTTTCACTAAATACACCTAGCAACGAATAAAACTCATATTTAATTGCAATAATATAATTGCCTTTTTTTATAAATAATTATATTTCTCTACTGAAATAATACGCGATTTATACTTATTACTTATTGATAAAGACATCATAATCAATACAACAATTTTGCGTCATTACATATTGATATATGTTAATAAGATGCATTTTTATGTTTTACTTAAATTAATATTTGTATTATGTTGCTTTTATTATAAAGTTATATGTTTATTTAATTTCATTATTTTAAAAATATTTTAATTATACTGAATTACTTAGGCAATTATAAAAGGAATTATAAATATACATTTGTTTATTGCTTTAAATAATTTAACATTTATTCTAGCCAACTTGATCATTTATGCTATAATTTAACTTTTACTGCAATAATAAAAATTATTTTAGTCAATAATATTAGTCACATGTTATTTAATATAAAAATTTATTATGTATTTCTAAATAACTTTAACTTAAATATTAGTTTGTAAATATTATTTAGTATTATAAAACAATAATTATAAACACAAATTTAATAAATACATTTATTATTTTAATTTAACTAATAATTTATTGTAATTAGTTTAATTTCTTATATAATTATTGCAAACAATAAGTAGATTAAATTTAAATTAATTATATAATGTTTATTAATGAATCAAACGTCGATTAAAACGATAAACCCAACCAAAGCAACAAAATTGCGGCGAAATTCGTGATCAATGAAATCGTCGGAAAACACAGTGTAATCGCCGGTAATTTTCGGGATACTGACCGCTCGAGTCGACTGTTATGCCGCTCATATATACCGACAGTATATCCGACGTTTGGTATATAAATATTCCGATTGATGACAGTATTATACAAATTCCAATAAATTGTTTTATAAATTGTTTTGTAAAATTAAGTTTATTAAATAAAGAAAATATAGTAATATTAATTATCATTTTGTTTAATTTATTTTAATCTGTTTAATTTGAATTAAAATAAATGCTGTTCTATATATTGCGAATATAAAATTTAATAAATGATAAACTATTATATTTATTAAATAAAATTTAATTAAAAAGTTAATTTTTAAAATAATTATTAATTATTACATAATTAATTATTTAAACAATTTGTAATTAATAAATAATAGCTTTTATAATTATAACAAGCTAACAACAATTACCAGTGTTTTAATAAATTATAATAACAATATGTTGAAATAATTGTATTTTTTATATCTTATTAAATATAAATTTATTCAAAAAAAAAAATTAATTTAATTAAAACATGTAAATTAATAATAATAAAAATAATATTATAAAAATATACATATTGTATTATTGTTATGCAATAATAATTTTAAACGTTTGCAAATAATTCAGCTTAGATTAAGTTTAAAACTAAAAACCCTAACGAAAATTTATAAATATTTTTAAGACAATTTAACAGTAAAATAATTTATAAATAAAAATATTTGTTAACAATTAAATCAAATAATTAAATTGCAGATAGGATTAAAAATTTAAAAACAAATAAATTATTTAAAAAGATTATATTATTTTTAAAGCAATATATAAAGTTATAAATGATTTTTAATCAAATTAAATATATTATAAACAATATGATTTACAATAAACAGTTTATAAGACAGTTTATAAAAATATGTCTTGTAACATTGTCATATGCTGACCTAATAACCTTTCGCCATCTATTGGCATTATTAATTATGCATTGTAAAAGTGCACAGTCATTGTGATTACTTCATGTTTAATCTATTATTTACCTGAAACTTATATAAGTTAGAGAGGTTAGTCTTTGTTTGGAGTGTGTGTCGAGCAGTAGTGCCGGCAATGAGCTCCGTCTCGGACGTCGAGCTGCGAGTGGCTCTCAGGAGCACTCGCCGGTAACCTCCAATTGATTGTGATTTATATTTAATAATAAAGTGATTAATAAGACTAAACTAAAAGACTATTTATTCTTAATTGTGATTGAAGTGCTAGCCGTGACTCATAGCCCACACTTCGGGAACACCACGTGTTCACCGAAGTGGACGATATGCCGAAATGGCGGCCCGGACGCAACGCAGCGGGACATCGAGAATGGATTCCCGCAGCTAAGGAGGCTCCACGTCAACCGGCATGGCCGCCCCATCAACTTACTTGTTCTTCGCGTCAAACGGTTCCCGAACCTAGAGTTCGTAGCGTAGCCGCACCGATGGTCATGAAGGACCAGAATCTTGTTGGTCGACCTCCGGTCGACTAATACCACCAAACCTGTGCCGCCGTTTACCCCCAACACCATCCCCGGACCGAGGCGGGAGCCGAGGTCCGGAAAATTGTAAACAGCGGAAGTGCCCGCTGCACACCGAGCACTTCCGCACATGACAACATTGTCAATAGGGCTATTTCTATACCAAACTGCGGATATGATATCCGTTTGTATGAGCGACGAAACAGTAGTAAACACTCGTATCGAGCGAACAGAGTATCGAAAAATACCGGCGATTACACTGTGTTTTCCGATTATTATTTCAATATATAACTACGCGAAGAGGTACAGCAAATACTCAAAATCATATAATCGATATTAGGATAATTTACGAAAATTATTAAAATTAGATGTATATAAATTCCGAGATATAAATACAATTAACAATTTAACCCAAACATATTTTACGCAATTTAAATTAATTCCAAGTAAATATAATCTTACAATTCACGAACAGTTTCAGTTGTCATTTAAACTTGGCATTGACTACAAACAAATAAATGATAAATTGGACTTAATTACCTAAAAGGGCTGTCCTTATTTTAATAATGCTAATATTTTAAATACATTTCACTATATTGAAAATAAATTGCGTAACTGTTTTACATTTTTTTCGTTAGCAAACCGAGATTTGTTTATAAATAATATACAATCGGAGATGTTATTTGGCCAAAATTTATTATGGTTTCCACTTAATTTACTAATTTCTAATATATTTGCATCAATGCACACATTCAATGAATTGCCGGATTTTTCGCTGAATTATTTTAAGTTATCATTTGGTAGAAATTATATTGTGAGCATACGCTGAACCCAATACCGATAACCCCACCCTAAGTAAATCTATATTGTTAAACGTCTATATAACCTCTATCAATGACAAATACAATAACACAAGTCCTCAAAACGCTACCAAATAAGGCAATGTATGACGAAGCA
>JAQIXC010001104.1:0-16852 GCA_034697605.1 Metabelba pulverosa
ACACGAGCAGAATCGGCCAAATAGTTTTAGAAATATTAGGTTTTTAGACGACGACGGATATATGCATCATACTGTATGTATTTTAGGGTGAAAAATTTGATTTGCTTGATAAAAAATATTTTAACTTGTCACTAAACGAGATGCAATATAATGCTACTTTATTAAACCCATTCTACGAGCAAATACCTATGGCGCAGAATTACATGATAGAAATTTTGACAATATTAGTTATTCGACAAAGATGAAACGTACTTTGCAATTTTTAAGTTGTTCGATAAATATGTAAATATAATTAAAATTAATAATGAGCAAAATATATCTAGATAAAAATTATAAATAATATAAATTTTCAAACTAGTAATATATTATTTTTATTTTACTTTTAGATCTGGACTTTACTATGTATCGCATCTGTAACATGCATATATTTGCTTGTAAAACTTAACCAAGACACATTCACATATTCGGACACATTTCAATTAATATGCGCTACAATTACCACTCAATTCTCGCATTCATTAAAACAATTGAAACCGATTTTATCGAAACGACACAAATATGTATTTTTACTATTAATAACATTTTGGATAATATTGGCGACAATTCTCACCAAATGTTTGGTTAGCGTAATATTGCACTCGTTTTCCGAACTGAAAATCGTGCCGTTGTTTGACTCGTTCGAAGATCTCGCCGCTGATAACATAATAAAAATCTTCGCACATTCTTATGATCAGCTATTTTACCCGGAACAATTGGAAAATAAGCGAGTAAATTTCTCTTATTTTGAAGAAGATTTCGAAATATTACTTAATAAAATTATGACTGGCAAAGCGGTTATATTGGTCGAGACGGCGATTATTGAGAAATATCATATGTTTTATAGAAATAACAAGTTGGTTACATCTATGAATAAATATTATCAAACTTATTTGACGTTTATGATCAAGGCAACTGCCACTTTAATTAAACAACTAAGAATGTTGTATGTTATTAATTCTATTTAATTATATTATTAAATATAACAATAAATATTTTAGACATTATTTGATAGTTAGTTTAAAATACAAATAACATAAAATATTACGCATATAGATTATTTTTAAACTTAGATGTTACTAAGATATTACGTAAAAATATTATAGATTATATCTATTTAGGATATTAGTATGAAGTTTCTATTTTATTTATAATATGTTTCTATATGTTTTTTAAACGTGTAATTATTATATACTATAATAAATAATATATTTTTAAATAATAAATTTAATTACATATCCTTATCAAGAATTATGCGTGCTATAGAAGCCGGATTATATCAGCATCAAAAACTTATTGAAAGTATATTTGCCAAGCAATTTTTCTCATTTGAAAAATTTTCAGTTTACGATGATACATTTACAATTGCCGACAACGTAACAATTTCGGAAATGTCTAAAAATGTATTTATTTTATTACTCATTGGCTATATTGTTTGTATAATGGCAATATTAACTGAAATAATGTAAACTGTTTAATTGCGATTAAATGTTTAATGTTGTATATCTATTTATTTATTTAATTAATTAATTATAAATTCATTCTTTTAAATAACAGTTTATACGAAAATTCTTCATTAATAATTTAGTACAGAGTAAATTGTATATATAAAGTATTAACCAATTTTATTATAATGTATAAAAAAATTAGTTGTTAATCTGTATTACTTTTTGTTAATTTTTATTTATAATTAATTAATAAATTTTAATAATTTAACGATAATTTCTATTGTTTATCATTAAAACAAATAGATAAAGTACATTTTAAATAATAATTGTTTTGATAAATTTTTAGTGGCAGAATTTGATATTTTATTTAATAAGCAAATAGCCTTGTTTGAAATGTTTAAAAATTATTTTATACTGTTACATTTAATAATCGGGTTTAATATTAGTATTTTTATCATAATTTCTGAATTAATGTAAAACATTATCATTTAATATAAATATTACTAATTATTAATCTTATTTATTGATTATTTAAAAATATTATATCTTAATCTTATTATTTAATCATAATATACTTAGTAAATATAAATATTATTTACTAATGTTATATTTGATACTATATATTCAAACATTTAAAAGTTTGTGCTATATTTCTTATGTTAGAAATGTGATATATAATTTAAAATGTAATGCATGAAGTAACTTATAAAAGATAGCAATAAAATATTTAGTTACACTAACAAAATAAAAATAATTATTGTATTTTTATATAATTTTATTAATGCATTAATCACATTAATTTATTGAATATATTAATATTGCAAAAATAAATAAAATATTCGAATATAATATATTCATGCATTAATAAATTTTATTTTCCATATAAACTTATGTATGAATTTTGATCATCAAAATAAATCTGATTAATTAAAATTGAATTTCCGTAACTAACGTTCTGTAAATAATTTTTACTTTATTTCTAACTAATATTAGACAATTTATACTTGATAAATTATATAATGGTGGCACCGGAAGAATATGGTGAATACCTGATGGAAAGTTACAAAGTTCAGCGGCCAAACGATAACGAGATTTTAAATTGTTCCAGCATAAATGTCAATGAAGAACTAGCTGGTATATTTTTAGTCCATAAAGGGGTGATAATTGTTTATATTTTAAATTTTTAAAAAATATTAATTATTATATAATTTTAATTTAATTGTTTTAAAAATTCAGATGTATTTATACGGATTTATTTGGCATGTTATAAACTACATAATGTGCAATCTTAATTATGGAGTAATACTGATGAGAAAAGATTCGGTTTGATTTAATTGTTTAATTTTAGAATGTAAATTAGCTAAAATAATTAATATGTTATAGGGTGAAACATTTAATATAAATGATGAAAAGTATTCAAATATATCATTAAAAGAAGCACAGTATAGTGCTAAATTTTTGCAACCATTTTACGCGCAAATACCAGTGGCACAAAACTATTTAATTGAAATACTAACAGTGTTAGTTATTAAAAAAGATGAAACATACTTTGCAATTATAAAATTATTTGATAAATATGTAAGTAAGAGTATTTCTTAACACTTATTATAATTACCTAATTAGTATCTTATAATAATTTTATAAAATACTACTAAATCAATAGATTTGGCTCTTACTATTTATCGCATCTTTATCATGCACATATTTATTTTCGAAACTTGACCAAGACAAATTTTCGTATTCACAAACATTTTTATTAATATACGCTACATTAACGACTCAATTCACGCCATTACTAAAACAATTGAATATAATCTTATCAAAACAACACAAATATTCATTTTCCATGTTAATAATATTTTGGATATTGTTCGCAACAATTCTCACCAAATGTTATGTTAGCGTAATATTGCACTCATTCTCCGAACTGAAAATCGTGCCGTTGTTCGACTCGTTTGCAGATCTCGTCTCTGATAACAAAATAAAAATTTTTCCGCCCTATTATAAAAAAGAATTATACCCTAAATATTTGGAAGATAAACGTGTTAATAATACATACATTGAAGATCTTAACGATTTACTTGATAAATTAATGACGGGCAAAGTGGTCATTCTTGTTGAAACAGCAATTAAAGAAAAATATAAAATGCTTTTACCAAATAAAAGAATTGTTGCATCTACAAATAAATACTACCAAACATATTTGACGTTTATGATCAAGGCAAATGCTGATGTGCTTGATAAGATCAAAATCTTGTATGTCAAATATTTTTATCTTTTAAACAATCAATATTAATTTTAGAAATTTATATTTTGTTTAATAGTACAATTAACCATTAGTAATATTGGCATTATTACATGTTTGTTTATGATCATATTGCATTTATTTTAATTATATTAGGTGACACCAATAAAATGCATCGCCGTATTTTTTGAATAACTCAAAAACGGCTTGAGATATTTAAGCAAGGTAAAAAATATTATGAAGATCCACTTAAGCTTGTGGTAGCATGATACAAGATTATTTTTCAAAAAACCATCTAGGTATAAATTATGGAGGTTTTGCAAACCCCATATCTCCTGACTCACCCAAAGTAGCTAGATCAAATTTTAAAATCGATTTTTGTAGCTGACATATTGAAGTTTAATTTGGTATATATAATAGATCATCAAAATCGAATTGTTAGTTTTAAAGTTACATGCATGCAAAGTTTGCAAATTTTGACGTTTTTCTAGTATATTTGCCATTTGAGGTCAACTTCGGCCTATTGTCCAACTTCTTACAGTTGAAAATCAGCAAAAGTTGGCCTCAAATGGCAAATATACTAGAAAAACGTCAAAATTTGCAAACTTTGCATACATGTAACTTTAAAATTAACAATTCGATTTTGATGATCTATATACCAAATTAAACTTTAATATGTCAGCTACAAAAATCGATTTTAAAATTTGATCTAGCTACTTTGGGTGAGTCAGGAGATATGGGGTTTGCAAAATCTTCATAATTTATACCTAGATGGTTTTTTGGGAAATAATCTTGTATCATGCTACCACAACCTTAAGTGGATCTTCATAATATTTTTTACCTTGCATAAATATCTCAAGCCGTTTTTGAGTTATTCAAAAAATACGGCGATGCTTTTTATTGGTGTCACCTAATACTTTAAATAATTATTACTTTATAAAACAATAATTCCTATTTATAAAATATTTCATAATACATATTTGTAATATTTTTGTATGTTGTAATTTTATCAAGAATAATGCGTGGTTTTGAAGCAGGATTATATTCACATCAAAAACTGGTTGAAGGTATATTTGACAAGCAACTTCTATCAGCTTCATTGGAAACATTTCCAGAATATCCTGATATATTTACTATAGCTGACTATGTGACAATTTCAGAAATGTTTAAAAATATTTTTATCATGCTTATTATTGGATATATTATATGTATATTTATAATGCTTGCTGAATTTATGTAAAATTATTTATTATATTTAATTAATTATTGGTGAGTTATATTAATTAAACTATTAAATATATGTGTATTAATTTATATTTAAAAGTATTAATTGTTTGTATAAACTAATATTATGTATTTTAAATAATATAATGATAGTTTGCTTGAATTGTAGCTATTTAATTTTAATAAATAAATAAAATATTTTGTTTGCATTTATTGTAAATCAGTTATTCATAAATAGTACTGCATTTTTCTTTAAAATAATTACAAATATAATTTATAATATTTTTAAAACTGCAAAAAGTAATTAAATTACAAAATTATTATTATTACCTATACTCAATAAACGCTAAGAAATAAATAATTAATTTAGTTTTTTATTTTGTTTGTAAATTATAATTAAATTAATTATTTATAAATAAAGTTTAATTATTTTAATATACTAACGCATTTATAATGTAATTATCATTTAAAAAATTAATTTTATGTTTACACGCTAAGCCAGCATAATTAATTTTTTTAATATTAATAATAATTTAAAAACAAATTAAAATAAATTTATAAATAATTAAATTTATATGTAAAATTTTATTATAGTTTAAAATATCGAGTATTATAATTTAAAAATATTTTACATTGTAAAAATTATATAAAATTTACGAATTTAAAAATGAAACATTTAGAATACTTTGAATATTTAATTGAATTCTATGCAATTCAGCGTCCGGATCGTGGTGTAATTGTAAACTGTACAAACTTAGAATCAAACAAAAAATTTAATGGAATATTCTTATTTTTCTACAATGTATAAATTTTAAACAAATTATAAACTCTTATTTAATTAATTTTTAAAAATTAATAGGTCAATTATTACTACGGATTAATCTGGGATATTGCTAATTATATAATGTGCAAACTTAATTACGGCATAATTTTTCTTAACAATATTCAAGTTTGTTTATGACTAAGTATTTTTAAAATTTTATACTTGTCACATAAATATGTGTTAATTATAGTTTCAGAAAAAATTCTCAAATATAGGATATTCAAGTATATGCTTATCGGAGCGACCAATAACCGAAAAATATTTGCTATTGAAATATCTACAAATACCAGCTGTGCAAAATTATCAAATAGAAATAGTTACAGTTTTGGGAATTAAAAAAGATACAACATATTTTGCCGTTCTTAAGTTATTGGATAAACATGTAAATATAATTAGTTATATTATCATTATATTGCCTAGTTAAATTGCCGGCAATGTATAATTGATATATTATTTAAATTAAAATTAGATTTGGATAGCAATTTTTATCGCAATATTATCATGTTCATATTTATTATCTAAACTAAACAAACAAAATTATTCGCAATTAAAATCATTTCAACTAATACTATCAATGCTTATAAATCAAACGACAAATTATTTGAAGCACTTTCAGCGCATTCTTCCCAAACGACACAGAATCTCATTTTCAGTACTAATCATATTTTGGATAATATTGGCGACAATTCTCACCAAATGTTTTGTTAGCGTCATATTGCTATCATTTTCTAAACAAAAACTGCTGCCACTGTTTGAGTCGTTTGAGGACCTTATAAGAAATAAACATGTTAAAATATTTACGCTGGCTATCCATAAAAATCTATTGCCCATAGATTTGCATGCGAGAATTATCGATGATTGGTTCGCTTTCGAGTCGAAAGAAGATTTTTTAACTCAAATATTTCGTGCTGAATTAGTCGCTTTTTCGACAACAGCCGCGTTTAAGCGTTTTAAAATGTTTTTACAATCTGATCAATTAATCGCGGGGCCGCAAAAATACTACCAAGCTTACGCTGGATTTATCATTAAAGCAAATCAATTGGTTCAGGGGAAATTGAAATCGCTGTATGTATCGTCAATAGTTACATTAATAACGTTACATTGATTACAATATAATTGTTTAAAATAGTTAAATAAATAACGCTTGATAAAATGTCAGTACAGTCGGTAAAATGCAATATTACTAATATAAAGATTATAAGTTTATTTTGATATACACTATATATTTATTTGTTGATCATAATTTGTATAATACATTAAATGTTATAAAACTGTATAATTTCAAAACTTGTAAAAATTCGTTTTGATTTGTTTCCCATTCTATTCATCAAATGTATTTTATCTTGCTCTAATATCTAATGCCGTTTTCACACAATTGTAAATATAGCTGGTTGCTTACATTTGGTGTCAGGTAATAACCTGGGACAATATTTGGAATTTTTTTTGACTCAAAATAGCCTTTATGGATTAAGATTTTGCCTTCACTCTAGGGCTAGTTTTGGCTTCAGTGTAAGCATTGAAAACCAGTTATACTACTTTTCAAAGTAGATATCAAGTACGATCGTATCAGAAAAGTCGTATAACAGGTTTTCCGTGTTTGCAATAAAGCATAACCTAGGCCTAGAGTGAAGGCAAAATTTTAATCTATAAAAGCTATTTTGAGTCAAAAAAATCCAAGTATCTTCTCAGGTAATAACTAGACTTGCGATATTTGGGGATTTCAACTTTTCGCGAATGTTTAGACAAATCTGTCTCACCTTTAGTACCTTTAATACAGAACATTTTAGTGCTTTAGAGAGCAAAGCAGAAAACCAGTTTATGCATTGCACAAATGTAAGGCAATCAGGAGCCGGTTAGCATTGAATTGAATTTTGTTACTCCCTTGATTGATTTATATTTTTACAATGCAAAAACTGTTTTTCTGCTTTGCTCTCTAAAGCACTAAAATGTTCTGTATTAAAGGTGAGACAGATTTGTCCAAACATTGGCGAAAAGTTGAAATCCCCAAATATCGCAAGTCTAGTAATAACTCATTAAAATTTTCCCGAAATATTATAACCGATATACCCGATACTATAACGAAGTTACATTTAAGCAGGGCTTTATTTATAAAAACGCTTAATTAAATTCAATATTATTTATTAATTAAATATCTCTAAATATAATCATAAATATATAATTTAAATGTAATAATAACGTTTAAGTTAATAAGTTTATTTTGTCCAAGCAGAATTGTGCTTGCGCTGGAGACTGGTTTGTATTATCATCAAAAAATCGTATTAAATATTTTTCTAAAAAACAAGCATTTTATTGATAAAATGACAATGCCTGAATTCGCAATCGCATCTACAAAAAATATCACATTTTTGGAAATGTTTAAAAATAGTTTCATATTGTTAATTATTGGACATGTTATTTGTATCTTTATTATATTTGCTGAATTAATGTAAGCATTAAGCATCTTTATCAAATTTATAATGTAATAATAATTACAATTATAAATTAAAATGTTAATTAATTAAGCATTTATTTAATAAATAAAATTTCGCTGGTTTAATTAATTAAGTTTAATTTAGTTTAAGTTTAGTTAAATATTAAACATTTAATTAATTTAGTGCTAAAAATGTCAATGTTTATTTAGTGTTATTTAATATAAAGTAAAAGTTTTATTAAATAAATTAATCATAAATATTTTGATAAAAAGTTACAATTCAAAATAGTCAAAAAATATAATAAAACTTTAGAATTTATTAAAAAATTATCAAGATTACATATCAAATGAATTATTTCTATAAAATTATAAACATGATAATTATTTGACATTCTCGATGAGAACCGCAATACCCTGTCCGCCGCCAATACACGCGGAACCGATGGCGTACTTCTTGTTCCGGCGCTTCAGTTCGTAGACTAAGTTCGCGATTATGCGGGCGCCGGACGCGCCGACAGCTAAACAAAACAAAAAACACACAAATTATCAGCAATTCATGTATTGACTACATGTGCGGCAACACATACGGTGTCCCAACGCAACAGCGCCGCCGTTCACGTTCGTGATGGCCGGGTCGAGGCCGAGCTCCCTCTCCACGGCCAGGAACTGCGACGAAAACGCTTCATTCACGTCAACCAAATCGATGTCCTTCAGCGCCAGACCCGTCTTCTCGAGCACTTTACGTATGGCCGGCGCCGGACCAATACCTACGAACACAATACACACAATAATCAAAAACACATTTCTCTCCCAACCCCTCAAAACAAACCCATAATCCGTGGATCGCAGCCGACACTCGCGTAGCCGACAACGCGAGCCAACGGTTTCAGATTGCGTTGAGCGCAGGCCTCCTCACTGGCCAGCAGTACAGCGCCGGCGCCGTCGTTCACACCGCTCGCATTACCCGCCGTAACCGTTCCGTTCTTCTCGAACACCGACTGCAGCTTCGCGAGCGACTCGAGCGTCGTCTCGGGCTTCGGGTACTCGTCCACGTCCATCGCCACTACCTTTCCCTTCACTTTGATGGGCACCGGCGCTAACTCCTCGGCGAAAATGCCGCGTTTGTGCGCGTCGGCCCACCGCTGCTGCGAACGGAGCGCGAACCGGTCGGCGTCCTCGCGCGTGATGTTGTACTTCTTGGCCAGCAGTTCGGCCGTCTCGCCCATCCGCAGGTTCACGTGCGAGTCGGCCAGGCCTTCCCAAAGGGCGCACTCGATCTGTGTGTTTGCACAAGTAGTTTGAGACATGATTACTTATTTAGCAAGTTAGCAAATTTGTTTTTTGGACTTACCTTAGGTACTTGGCCAAACTTAACGCCGAATCGTGTGTTTCTTAGCTGTTAATTAAGAGCTTGTGTAAATTTTAGCATGTTAGGTGTTTTTGTCATGTAATTACCACAAACGGCATTCCGCTCATGTGCTCCGCGCCGGCCGTCAACGCGATCTCCGCATCGCGTAAACAGATGTCCTGTCAGTGAAAGTGAAATAAGTTTTTTGTTTAGCACACGATGTGTGTGAGTCGAGAGTCGGGGATCAGTACCTTCGCGCCGGTGACGACCGCCTCGAAGCCCGAGCCGCACATCCGGTTGACCGTCACGTACGGCACGTGTTCGGGAACGCCGGCGCGCAGCGCCATATGACGTGAGATGATTCCGCCCTCTTTGGCCGACATCTGTATTACAAAAAAGTTTTTTTAAATAAAAAATATTGTTTTTTACTCATAAAAAATTATTATTAAATTATTTTTTTAATTAAATATTTATAAAACTATTTTTTAAGTGAAGTTTTGAATTATAAACACATATTTTTAATAATAAAATACGAAAACAATTAAATAATGTTTTGTTTTTAATAAAATTATTAATAAATTATTTTTTAAAACTAAATAATTATAAAACTATTTTTTAAATTAGTTTTTGAAATAATAAAATAAATATTTATCTAAAAAAACAAATATTTGTTTTGTTTTGTTTTGCGGAGCACTTACGGGCATAACATTGCCGACGGCGACGGCGTCGACCCAATCGGGCTGACACTTGGCGGCGGCCAGAGTCGCCTTCGCGGCCACTTCGGCCATCTCGATGGCCGACACGTCCTTCAGTTTGCCGCCGAACGAGCCGAACGGCGTCCGCTTCGCGCCGACGATAAACACTCCTGTTTTGCGTCGAAATCAAAAACAAACATGTATAAAACCAAACATGTAAACAAAACAAAAAACACACATAACAATGCATATAAACAATGTAACTATTTATGAATATAAATTAAACATGATAAATTAATTAAGCAAGGTAAAAACCTCTAATTAGAGACGACATGATGGTTGGAAACTAGATAATTTAGACTGTTTATTTTATTTTTAGAAAATGTCTAATTTTTCGCTCAGCTCATCGACGAGGCATCAGTTTTAAATGAACAGTTTAGACTTGTTTACAGTATATTGCTGCTGTGTAAAACCGGCTTGAAGTTTTATCAGTGAGTACTTTGCTCTGACGTACGAGTTTTACACAGTTTAATTGTATGAATGCAGTATATGAGTACAGTCTGTGCGAAATTAACCTTGTACTTCTGAGTGAACTCTTCAAGGCTACGCTAGTGTGGTATAGCATGATAAAATTTCGTTCATTTTTGTACTGTACAAAATTGTTTGCCATCAATAATTATTTTTGAAAATAATTTTAATTTAGTTAGTTAGTTTTTATAATAAACAAAAATATATTTGTCGTTTATAATGTGTATTTTTTATTTATTTAAATTAGTTAAACTAATTTTATTCGGTCTTTTTACATTGCAAAATAATTATTACTATGTTACTTATTGTTTTAGTTAAAATACCTCAATAGTTTATTTATATTATGTATAATTTTTTAATTAAATAGTTTTAATGCGGTTTAACCAAAAAATATTTTTAAAATACTTTAGCTAAAGCATTATTTTATCAATATAATTTTTTAATGTTTTAATTTATTAGCATTTATGCATTAATTATTTAAAATAAAATTATACATTTTAATAATTAAAAGTATATTTCAATTACTAAATTGCTATTTATAATATTTTCTATTTTTACTTTATACCATGCACATATTTTATCAAATTAACAGCAATAAACAATAAAATGAGTAACAATGATTTAAATATACAGTATAAAAATTCCATTGTAAGTGTATAATAATTTCTAAAATAATTATTTGATATAAAATACGCATCTTGCTGCATTTAAATGGAAATTAGCTATGATTAAAATAGATTATAATTTAATTTATATAATACCTTATTAATTAAAAATATTTCCAATCAACCCAAAATTATTACATGATAAATATTATATAAAATAAATTACATTAATAATTCATTATATGCTAAACAAAACTAGCATATATTAAATATTAATATAAAAAAGTTTTTAGTAATATTAAATATTATTTTACTTGAGATTAATTTATAATAAAGAAATATATTTTTGTAAATTAATACAGTATAAAAAACAAAAAATAAAATGGTGGCAAAAAGCGATTATCGCGAATATTTGGAAGATAGTTTTGCAATTAAACCCCTTGTTAAAAATGGTGTTTACAATTGTACAAGCTCAAAAGCCAACCAGTCAACAAATGGCCAATTTTTAGTTTTTATTGATGTATGTGAATGATTAACTATTGATCTAATCAAATTTATCATGTAAATTTTTTGTTTACATTTTCTTAGTTGCCTATATTCGGATATTTTTGGCATATAGTTAATTATGTAATGTGCACGCTAAATTACGGCATAATAATAATGCCCGATGATTGGGTAACTATTCAAATATCATAAATTTTTATTACAAATATGTTTATCATATGTGTTATTTTTCTAGCAAGGTAAATATGATTTTAAAGATGACAAGTATTCGAAACTAGTACTAAGTGAGTGGCGAATGAGTGCAGACTATTTGAACGCAAAATATACGCAAATACCAGTCGTCGAAAATTATTTGATTGAAATTATTACCATCTTGGTAATCAAACAAGATGTGTCTTATTTTGCAACGTTGAAATTGTTTGATAAATATGTAAATGGATTTCTACAAAAAAAAATAATAAATTAAAAAACTATAACTAAATTAATTAATTTATAAATTATATATAACTTACCATAGTATTATTAACAAAATATAATATACTTCAACAATAACTATTATTTAACTATAATTTATAGTTTTAATATTTAACATTTTTATATTGTTAAATTATTGAATATTGTTTATATTAGATATGGTTATTGCTACTTGCTTCATCAATACAATGCGCATATTTGTGGACAAAAATGCATAAAAAATTATTCTCATATTTAACATCATTTCAAGTGATATTCGCAACACTAACGACACAAATGTCGCCGCAATTCAAACAATTGAAACGAATACTACAGACGAGACATAAATATCCGATTTTAGTATTAATTATATTTTGGATATTTTGCTCAACAATTATCACCAAATGTTTTATTAGCGTAATATTGCTCTCATTTTCAAAGCATAAATTTGTGCCAATGTTTGAGACATTAGAAGATCTAATCGATGCGCAAGATATCCGAATATTTACAATGGATTTGGACAAACAATATTACCCTGAACAACTTGAGCCTAAACTAATTGGCATGAGTGATATTGATTCGGTTGAAGATGCGCTTGGTCAATTATTCAGCGGCAAAATGGTCATGCTTGTATCGACCGAGTCGAAAAATGGGTATAAAATATTTTTGCCAAGCAAAAAATTAGTTGTATCTGAGCACAAATATTATCAAACCTATAATGGATTTGTGATTAAAGCAAATGTATCTGTGCAAAAAAAGTTAGAAATTTTGTAAGCAAATAAATTGATATACAGTATTATCATACTTTTGATTATTAATTAATAATGCTACTTTTGCAATTCTATTTTACAGAATTACATCTGGTTTGGAAGCTGGTTTGTATTTTCATCAAATTTATGTTGGTGAAATTATGCTCAAATTAGTCTCGTCGAATCAGTTAGTAATGCCGGATGATAATTTTTTAATTGATCATGTTATTGAATTATCGGAAATGTTTAAAAATATTGTAATTCTGTTGATTATTTGTTATGTTATTTGTATCTTGGTATTTCTTTCAGAGTTTGCGTACTTATATTTAATATTTATATAAAGTAATTTTGATGCTGTCGTTTAAGCATTGAGGTTCAAGTATAAACACCTAAATATAGGTTAATTCTTTTATACAGTATCTTTGAATAATATCAATAAAGTTTATAATAAAAATATGTTTCTAATTAAAATATTAAATAGAAAAATAAAAATTTTATTTATAATTAGGTAAAATTAGATTTACTTTTGATTATAATAATAATAAATAAATAATTTTGTATATTGGTTAAATTAATTAAAAATAAATTAAATAACAATTTGTAAGTCGTAAAAATTAATGAACCAGTCAATTAAACACAATTCTAACTAATTTATTGTTATTAGTTTTATTATTATGATTAAAACATAATTTTAAATATAATTTAATAATGCAGTTAATTGATATAATTATTTTGTTTACCTATAAATATGTGATTGATTTAACAAGCAAAATATAAAAATTAGCTTAAAATAACACATCAAATTAAATAAAACATAAGCATAGCATAACTAACATAAGATAAACATTAGCATAGTATAACTTAATTTATTTTATCTAACACCAGTGTTATAGTTTACTTATATATCAGATTAAATTAATATTGAGAATTTTTATTGAATTTATAATAAAACAAAATGCTAGCAAAAGAGGATTATCGCGAATATTTGCATAAATGTTTTTCTATTCAGTTCCTTGCTTAGAATACAGTTTTCAATTGTACTAATTCACAAACAAATGCAACAATAAATGGCATATTTTTATTGTATATTGATGTTAGTTTTATATCATCATGCTTAGCACAAAAATATTATATATTTTTATTTATTAAAATATTTAGCTACCAATCTTCGGATATTTTTGGCAAATTGTTCGATATATAATGTGCAAGCTAAATTATGGCGTAATATTAATGGCCGATGATTGGGTAACTATTCAAATTTAATAAACGTATATTTTATGCTTGTTATTTCACCAGCAAAATAGCTATGATTTTAAAGATGACAATTACTCAAAATTAGTATTAAGTGAATGGCGAATAAGTGAAGAATATTTGAACACAAAATACACGCAAATACCAGTCGTCGAGAATTATTTGATTGAAATCATAACCATCTTGGTGCACAAAAAAGATGAATCGTACTTTGCAACATTTAAGCTATTTGATAATTATGTAAGAAAATATCAAATTAAAATAATGTAACTATGTATTAATTTTTCATCATTATTAGATTTAGATATTATTATTTATGGCATGCTTAATAAATGCAATAATTTGGATTAAAATTAATAATAAAATTTTATTGATACAATCAGCATTTCAATATATTTTTACAACGTTATTGTCGCAAGCTTCTAATCAGCTAGACAAAATTAGATTAAAACTATCTAGGCAAAATGAATTACTGCTAATAATTCTAATTATAATTTGGATAATATGCTCAACAATTCTAACAAAATGTTTTATTAGCGTAATATTGCTCTCATATTCGGAACATAAATTTGTGCCAATGTTTGAAACATTAGACGATTTAATTGACGCAAAGGATATTCGCATATTTACAATGGATTTGAACAAACAATATTACCCTGAACAACTTGAGCCTAAACTAATTGGTATAAATGATATTGATTCGGTGGAAGATGCGCTTGATCTATTATTTACCGGTAAAATGGTCATGCTTGTATCAACTGAATCAATAAATGAATATAAAATATTTTTACCAAGTAAAAAATTGGCTATATCAGATCACAAATATTACCAAACATATAGTGGATTTGTGATTAAAGCAAATGTGCATGTTCAAAATAAATTAAAAATTTTGTAAGTACATTAAATACATATTTTGGCGTAATTACAAATTGTATTTTTATACCGGTACATTTTATATTTATAAAATTGTGTCAGGATTAGAAACTGGCTTATATTTTTATCAAAATTATGTTAACGGAATCATGCTTAAATTAGATTCTTCATTTAGTCAATTACAAATGCCGGATGATAATTTTACCATTGACAGCGTTATAGAATTATCGAAAATGTTTAAAAATATTGTAATTGTATTATTAATTAACTATGTTATTTGTATCTTTATATTTATGGCAGTGAAAATATACAGTATATTATAATTAATTCTATTATATATTTTTACCTCTTATGCAAATAATAAACAGATGTAAAAATAGCAAAAGGGACACAAAAAAATTTTTATAAAATAAATGTATATACTGTAATACTAAAGTCGGTAATGGTTCTATAAATATTGTTGTTTAATCATGATTATCTTACACATAATTACATTGTTAAAATTTTGTGTAAAATTGTTAAATGCTTTGTTTACTCTTAACTTTTAATTCTAATTAAAATAAATAATTATATTTACTTATAGTTAAATTAATGTAGAGGTTGTTGCAATTGTTTTAATAAAAATTAATTTAGTTAATTGTTTTAATTTGTTTATAAAAAATAAATGTATAAGATTATTTATGCATGCAATGGTAATTATAAAAGTTTTTGCTATGCTAATCATTAAATGTATGTGAAAATTATTAAAATGCAAAAACATTAAAATATAGGTAAATATCCTGTACTTCTTACGGTTGCAACTTTTACAATATAATTTTTATTATTTAAAGTATTTTTGCATAATTATACATTGCATATTTTATTTAGTTTTCTATGTATTATTATTATTACGTAATTTATTATAATGTATAAATTTTTGTAAAAATTGCAAAATATATTATTCAAATTTTATTTTAATAAAATAATATATAATGTCGATAAATATAAAATTAAAATACTATTACAGAATTAATTTTTAGAATTAATAGTTCATATATAAATTAAAATATTTGTTATTATACATTATTTAGAATACATTAGCATTTACTAATATTTAATGTATTATTTCATATTAAACAAATGGTATTTTAGTATTAACGTAATTAGAATTTTAAAATTTATTATTTGCTATATTTTATATTTATAGGTAATATAATAATTAAGTAACATGAAAGGTTACTACAAATATTTAATTGAAACTTATTCAATTCAACATCCCGAGGTAAATGAGATTTTTAACTGCTCAAAATTTAAACCTAACTTAGCAGCAAACGGTATATTTATTGTTTACCAAGGAGCTTATCATGTAAGTTTATATTTAATAAATTATACTATTAAACCACAACTGTAAAATTTCTTGCTAATAATCTATCAGGTAGCATTTTATGGATATGTCTGGCACATTATAAACTACATAATGTGCAAACTAAATTATGACGTTGTAATCATTGGGGAAGATGCGGTTTAAATATAAAAGAGAATGTCTAGGTCGTTATTTTATAACAAAGTAATTTAATTAATATAATCTCATAATGACATATGCCTTGTTTGATAAGTGCTTATGCAAATTATATTCTTGTATGTGTAAACAACCTTGCAC
>JAQIXC010001105.1:0-16846 GCA_034697605.1 Metabelba pulverosa
ATCGATTGATGCCGTCGTGTAGTTGTGCTTCAGATAAGAATACAAAACAATAATTAAGTTTCCATTCAATTAAAGTACGCTTTTAATGCTTTCGGATATGACATAACATTTGCTTTGAATCGCTTTCCAAACAAAAGTCGGACTCTTTTCTCGGTATCACTCGAAGGCCATACACTCTTAGGCCGTATAATACCTGTTCGCTCGCATTCACTCGACTTTTGCAGATAATGTTTGCAATCAAATGGGTTTTGCTTTTGATAGCGAAAACATGATTTGAATTCTTTTGTTTTTTATGTGGAAATCACCGCTAAATGAAAGTCTCCGACAAAATTGCGACATAAAAAACTAAAATAGCATTTACTTTTTATCATTTCAAATAAAATCAAATCTGAATTTTTATGATTTTTGTTTTTTATCTACAATTTTAATGCATTCTATGAAAGGCCTTATTTTTAAATTAAATTTGTATTAAAACTCACTTTAAATCTAATTGAGATGAAAAAATTAATCTACTAAAAGGATTTTAAATTTTATTATTAAATAAAATTGCTAATTACTAATCACAAATTTGCAAAAAAAAAAAATTAAAATTTAATTATTTATTGAAGAGATTTGTATTAATAAAGCAAATGCTGCATATATTTTAACGTTTTTGCATACGTAATTAAATATACAGTAAACTTTTCACCATTTAATTATTTTAAAATCAAAGCTTATCATCAAAGTTAATAAACCGCTTAATTGTGTAATCATTGATTGTGTACTAATCAATTTATAAAATTTTATTTAAAACTTATGTTTTGAATTTTAACTTATAAATAAATTAACACAATAGTTTAATGCATAATAATCTGATAAATTTATTTTATTTTTTTAGATTACATTTTATAAGATTAATTATTATATTAAATCTAATATAAACTTTGCTAATTTGTTTAAATAATTTTCATAATTGTTTCTCAGTTAATTTAATTTTTTTTATAAAGATTTACAATATTTTAAACAATACAGATACAAGGTAAATATTTAAATTAAATATGAAAACAAGTTAATTAAATTACTTGTTTATTTTTAATTTAGAAAATTTTATTTTATAATCAAGAAAATTTGTAAACAAACATAATCTACTTAAACTAACTTTATTTTATTTATGGTATTACAGCTATTTTTTATTTTTTAATATTTAAATGTAGTTAAAACATAAGTATTTTACTAATACATCATTTTTGACACTAAATAAAACAAAATAAAAGAATGTGACAAAAAAGAGCAGAAAAACTACTTTAATGTTAATTTTTTCGAATATTTTCAACATTTTGTGATGAGATGTAATGCAATAGTTTTTATCGATTTGGGAGAGATTGCATGAGAGAGAGAGAGAGAGAGAGAGAGAGAGAGAGAGAGAGAGAGAGAGAGAGAGAGAGAGACTGGTGTAGTGATAGCGCAAGTGCTGATACGGCTATAGAATGTTTGTTCTTATTGTAAAAATTCACGTTTACTTCAGTACTACTCAAACAGATCCGAAGACAGCCTTTCGAAGCATTGGATGCGAAACAGTATCGGCACTACTCGTGACGAGAGCTCACAGTTTCTGATGGTCTGCCCGACGATGTGTTCCTCCAATTGATCGCAACATTCCAATAGAGTGTATAAAAACTGTAAGACATCTGTTAGACAAGAAATTTATTGAACAGTCGAACAGTTGAACAGTGAATACATTTCTTCCACCAATTTCTCGAATAACAAATAAACAGTTTTTCGACTCTTTTCTGCTTATAAATTGAAAATCAAATTGTCTCTCAAATTCAACACGTTTATGATTTTCGTCGCTTAACTCGAACTTTATTTCTAATACTTGAATAACGTCTAAAACTTAGGCTCGAAATTAATTAAATAATTAATTGATTTTAATCTAACAAGATTAAAAGTTTAAATATTTGCTTCAATTTTATCACGCATTAAAAAACGTAAGTAAAGCAAAAACGGCTATTTTATCAAACGCAAATATTAATTAAATTAGCATGTTTATCTCGTTAAAAGACAGACTAAAACATAATTGTATTGCTTAAGCCATGCTAAAATTATAGTTTAATTGATAAAATTTCTGTTTGCTAAGAAGCGAAAAACTAATCTACATAAAACTTAATTAATGGATTAACTTAAAAGATAAAACTTGTCATTAAATAATCGCTTAGTTATTGTTTGCAAAGAATCTCTACTTAAAGGTCTTAACTCTAATACAAAAGTATTAAAATTTATGACTTTTTATACGAACTGAGACTTGTATTGAACATTAAGTGCAGAGAATCGCCGAGAATTGGAATTTTATTTATGTATAGAAAATATTGACAAAAAATTATATGTTTTCCTCTGTTTTCGAAAAGATGATGAGAAACGAGAGGAAAGTTTTATACCGGGAATAGGATTTTGCTTTTGATTTCAAAAATAGTCTGATTTCGCATTGAGTCTCAAGCGCTCGACAGCGCCAACCGAGTGCCGCAAAGTGCCTCTGCCGGTGCTGTACGGGCGCACACCACTTAAAGGCACTGGATATTAAATGAGCCTGTTCTAATGGTATCAAACAAAATAGTACAGTATATTGAGGTTAATCTTCGAGTAGTATTTGTCAGAAGAACATCGTTTACTGTATTGTATGTCTGACACAACAAAGAGGGGATAGAAAAGCGAAATATAAAATATGAAAAAACGTATAGACATCTCAAAAATTGATTGAAAAATATTGTATAAGAATTTCTTTTTCTCTTACTCTTTATTTTGTTCAATAGTTTTTATCCTTTCGAATATCAAATGCAATATAATTTTATTTGTAATTTTGTTTTTATATATCTTTTTGCTTTTGCTTCACTCGGATTCTGATATTAATTGCGAAATAAAATACGGAATTGAAAAACAAATAATCGAAACCGAGTTATAAAAATAATATATTATTTGTCTCTTTTTATTATATTTTTTATTGTCTTATAAATCAATTGAATTTAAAAAAAATGATTTTAAAAGTATTTTTAAAATAAAATAAACAATAAACATTAAGAAATATTGTGAAATCGTTTATCTATAATTTAATCTTTTATAGTTAATAATTTTCATGAATTATTTATATTTAAAAATTTTATTGCTGTGCACACTTGCAAACATCATATTAATATTAATTTTAAGTTAAAATTATTTTTAATTATAAAAATCTTTAACATTAATTTAATATATTATACTACTATTTAATAATTGTCATACTAAAATAAAACCATTTCTTAAAAATGTATATGTATGTACATTTCATAACAAATATAATAGTAAATTTGCAAAAAGTTAAAATAACATAATCTGAATATAATATCATGTCTTCAAATGCATTCTGAATTCGCATTACTGACAAAAAGCTAAAATAAAATCAAAATCATATCTAAGAGTAAAATAGCAATGAAGAGATGTGTTAGGACTGGCAGTGAGTAGTGTGTAGAGTGTAGTCTGTATTCTGTAGCGCAACACAGCGACAATGTATGACATAAGCAAATAAAACATGAAATATCGATAGAAAACAAGATTATTAGCTTTTTTGTCATTCCTGTCATTCACTCGTATAATCTTATTAACTATTTTTGATCATAACTCCGGAGTTGGCGACCGAACGGATGCAACACAAACACAGAAAGCATTCGTTTGTTTGTATTGACTCGAGAGAGTGTGGGAGAGAGAGAGAGAGAGAGAGAGAGAGAGAGAGAGAGAGAGAGAGAGAGAGAGAGAGAGAGCAGCGATGGTGTGAGCGATGCCGCCAGTAATTAGCTGTTCGTGGCACGGCTGGCCTGGCAGGCACGGAAGGTTGTGACGGCGCGCTCTGCCCTGACAGGCTAGGCCTGGCAGAGGGCACGAGTAGGAGAAATAAAAACAAAACCTCATAAATATGTGGGCATTAGAGACAAACACAGATTTTTGATGCTTTGAATCATTAACTCTATGGAGCAGTCGATACGATCGCACCAAACAGTGGCGTATTTTACGCGCAATTTATTTGTGTTACTAATTCTCATATTTTTACTTTTTTCTAAAAACTAAAACTTTTTCTGCAAAAGTTGAGCGCAAATTCGTAATCGTGAAAAAACGCCTGGATGCTGCCAAATATAAGCTAGCTACTAAACAAACAGTCTGATATGATCTGAAGAAGTTACGCCACATTTAGTCTATTTTGTGGAGAAAATTAAAGACAACTTTTACTAAATAAAGATTTTTTCAAATGTTTGGATTCGTTTTACTTACTTCTTCTCAGAGAGAGTTGGGTCTGAAAGGAGAGACGAATCTATCATTCATTGCGTCGGTCTATACGTCTGGCAATACATCTGAAACGACAAGACGTTTGCAGACCTTTACGTCTGAAGTGAATTAGATTTCTGGAGAAAATCCCGAAACATAATGCCTTCGCCTTTCATACCATTCGCGTGCGATTCAGTGGAGAATTTTACTGTGTATTACGAAACACTAGCTTTCTTTCTAACTTCATATGAAGAGATTCTTTATTTATGTTTCTTTTTTCTCTCAATTTTTCTTTTTTTTTCGCATTTTTTTGTTCGCGAAAATCGAATTATTCTTTTTTTACTCGAATTTAATCTGTGTTTCGATATTAAGCCGTTTTACTCGAAATCTCGGCATTAAGTCATCATAACTGAGACAAACGCTTCCGATCGCTCGACGACAGAAAAATTAATTTATTTCGTCAAAAGTTAGCAGTTTTTTGTTTATTTTTGACAGTATAAAAATAATTAGCTTCGAAATAAATTTTCAAGCAAATGATCAATAAACGGATGGTTTAAATTTGCTTTTTTATTCGACGCCAACAAGTTTAAATATTATGATGTGCAAATAAATATAAATTGGAATAAATAAAATAGCAAGTAAATAAATAATTTATCCACATATTTAGGCACAAAATTTAAGATTTATACAGTAGCTATATTAAGCAATTTTATATTATTGATATAAAAAGATAAAAATGCAATGTAAGAATATTTTAAAGCTAAATATCTTATTTGAAAAGTAGAATTCTCTATTTTATTTTCAAAATTCTATTGATTTTATTTATAGTTAAGATTATTTCCCTTTAATATAAACTTCGAATTCGAAGAAAAAATAAAATCCATTCGTCTATAGAGTTGAGTCAACGAACGATTAATATTAATACTAATAAATCCATAAAATCATAAAAATTTACAGTATAAACATAACATTTCAATATCATTTCATCTAATTTATTTGTTTGCGCCAACTCGCCTCATTATTAGCAAGCTCAATCAATCACGTTTAAAAACATAATGTATTGGAAACTATGCATTTTTGTTCACTTAAAAGCAATTTGAAAGAAAAATTTGTTTACTTAGAGATTGTTTTAAGCAGTGAAGAGAAAAAATCATAAATTTGTAATATTTTTTGCGCTAATATATTGGAAACTAAATAATTTCTAAAAATTTTCGTGTCGTCCGCTTGAGTAGCAGTAAATTCAGCCAATAATAGATTTCGAGTCGAGAAATGATTTATCGCTCACAGACTTTGGCTCTTCCAGTGCTGACAGATAGCGAACAGACTCTCAGACTCTCCGCTCAGTTCTTGCGCTCACTTTTCAGACAATCGCTGCTTTCGCACGAAAATAGCGTTTCGTTTCGAAACTCGAACTCACAATAGATATCGGCATTGGATTGCGAGAGCACTGGGATAGCCGTCATGTACTGCCACTGTCTCTTAATTTGACCAAACATTCGAAATAAATATCAAATAAGACATTAATCTTCTATTCGCTTCAAGTGTTTTACGAAGATTTCGATTTCGATTCAAACGCCGAGTGTTTCGATCAAATAATTTACTCACTTTTCGCACAATATTCGCCACTTCTTATCAATTCAACTTCACTTTCATTTCATTTCCTATTTCACATTGTTTTCCGAATCGAAAGTACTTTTATCAAGCAATAAATTTATTTATCTTTATCCTCACATTAAATCATGCCAATTCTTTAGTAAAAAAACACATTAATTTGTATCAATTATTGACCTCAGAGACGCGCAACAATGTACAATTTACTAATTTATGTTTGCATTAAACGTACATGTTATTTTTTGCGTTCAGTAAATTTACTTTCGAGCATTTGAATAAATAGCGAGAATTAATTAGCTAGCAAGAACTGGCAACCTCTGCAGAATCATTTAGCATGAAATAAATTATTGCGAATAAAAAACATAATTCCGTGAATTTAATTTATGAGACATTCATACAAATGTTTGATAGGAATCGCGTTTTTTCTGCGACTCTATTGTAATGCAAAACATTAATGACATTCAAATGGATGGCATTATACGAATTGAATGAACAAACACTGTCTCGCAATCCCATTCATTGCATATTTTATTCTATTTTTCTTGTTTACCCTTTTTTCCTCTTCTGTCAAAATCTAGAAATGATTTTATCTTGAAGCTTTCCCCTCTCTTTAAACAGTCAACAAAAAGTTATTCACATTAAAAGTCTGTCGACAATAATAAAATTCTTTAATCATTAGAAACACATAAAATAAAAGCTTCGGTTTTGGAGTGAAAACTTCGAAATTGATTTCTGCAATGCCTACGAACTGTCGAATAAGAGACATGGCTTTCTGCAAACCATGCAAAACCATTAGAAAGTTGCATGTCACTTTCAAACACTTTGCCACATAGACCCACGGAATTGGCTCAAAATGTGAGTGAAGTGAAAAATGCTTTCGTTTCAGCTTGGTATTTTTATTATTTAACAGCATATTATTTATTTAATTTCTAATTAATTTTGTCAATTCCTTGAAGAAAAAACTGTATAAAGTATAAGAAAGCTACTGATTACAACATTGAAGAAGTCATAGCACTTTATATCAAAACGAGAAGGAATCTCATGTTCAATGTTATGTCACTTTTTATTTTTAATCCAAAGAACTTATTCATTGCAGACGTATAGCCAAAGAGTAAGTATTTATTCGATGCAAATGATTAGTAATTCGCAAATCTTTTTATGACTGCATAATGACTGCCTATTTAAAGGGTTTATTGATATTAAATATTAGGAAAAAGAAAATTTGATATTAGTGTCTAAATATTTATAAGAAGGCAATTGCATAACAAAATTTAATTACAAATTTTAAATAGAAAATCACTGAAAATCTTGTTTTTGAGATAAATTTCGTTGAAATGTTAATCTCGAGTAACAGACACTCAGCGCTGATAAAACAGTTTCGCCTTATTTTGGTCTTTAAGACACATTCGGTTTGATTAGCGAGAAGTTTGAGTCGATTTCTCGTTCGACACTCAGTCGAGACATTCAATTAAGAAATAGTTTTTTATTGCAATCAAAATGAAAATCCAATTCCTGTTTCTCATTGTGTGTGTAATTCAAGTCACAGTTTATGGCAATTCGTTGAGAGACGTGGAGACGACGACCTCAGAGGTGATCGTCGACGCGGACCCGGCCTACGAGGAAGAGGAGCCGTTCGGTGTGCGTCAGAAACTGCAATCGGATCCGGACGCTGACGACGAGGACTTGGACAGCAATGGACAGGACTCGGACGGACTCGTTCACAATCAGGACGACGACAACGACGGCCCGAAGCCGGAGCCTAAGGAGATGCCGGAGCCGGGGGTTCCCGTCCCAGTCCTCATCGACCCGAACAGCGGTAAAGTAATGCCCGAAAACCTACCGCCGCCTGACATGAGTGGCTTAAGAGGTTTGACAACTTTGATGTGTTTCTAAACATATAATCGATCGAATGATCAATCAACTTTGCCCATGTTGTTACAGGCTACTTGCCCCAATGCCACAGCGGGCAATACCAGTGCCAGAAGACGGATCAGTCGACCCCAACCCGTTGCATACCTCAGGTTCCTTACACTTAGTCTGCATTTCAACTCTATTAGTGACCGAATCGTTATGTCAGGAATGGAAGTGCAATGGACTCCGGGATTGCGAGAACAACGACGACGAGAGCGGCTGCAGTACCGACCAGTTAAGTCGCGGCCGATCGCACGCCAAGTGCACTCACGACCAGTACCAGTGCCACGGATCGGGTATTAATAACGTTCCGCCGCATTGTATCGAACGGCGCTTTGTTTGGTAAGCGATTGACTCGTTTTGCACTCAAATTCGGTTTTTGTCTCAAATATATGTATTAAACGATTTCTGATTCGAAAGCGACGGAACCTATCATTGCTCGTACGGCGACGACGAGGCCAACTGCGAGCGACGGGACGACCGGCGGGACGACCGACGGCAAGAGGAGCGGCGAGACGACCGACGCGATCCGTACGGCCAGACCCGACGACCGGACAATAACATTCCGAACACTCCCGACCAGAGCACCGCCAATAGAGCCGATTCGAGGGACGCCTACCGACCGCAGAGCGGGTCCAACGACCGGAAGTCCGAGGAATACGTGCAGAGACTCGAGTGGAGGGATCGCTGCTTCAGATCATGTCTTAAATATTAAATCCGAAACAAAAAGAAATTAAATTTCTTTTTCTTTCATTTTAAGACCGAATTGATTGAACTTTTTTTCGTTAGATTAGGAAATCAGTGCAAAGTTCGACATTTATTCGATATTTTCGATAAAAACTCAATTTATTAAGTGTTTGAAAAACATTCTTTCATTAGATATCAATAAAGAAAATCTTTTTTTTATTACATTTCTTTTTCTCTCGCCTTTAAAACTGATTTGTGACAAAATATTTCTCAAATTAATAAATACCATGTTTAAATGTTTAAATGTTTAAAATATGACGCTGTTATCGCAATGAACTGTAAGAAACTCATAGATAATTAAAAATATATTTATAGATATCGTATGTCTTATATTTGGCAGATGAGCTCAAACTCGGCTAAAACAATACAACAATACAGGGCAATTAGCCGTATATCGGAAATTGGTACATGATATTTATACATCGAAACCCATACAATATTTTTATATCGAATTATCTGTTCCTTACTCTTTGGTATTTCACTAATGATTTTATCGGAGTTTATGTCGCGAATCGACTCTTTCGATAACGAAGACATAGAATGAGAGTTCGGATTACAAAAGAAATTATTTGCCTCTAAAGCCCTCTAATCACTCGTAAGACTCGCCAAACATTACTCCTCTTCTCATCTCTTTGTTTGAGATGTTATCGAAACATAGGAATCGATAATCGCTTTCGGAATCCGCAGTAATTGAGCCGCGATTTTATGAAAATTATAAATCTATTCGCAAATCGCGAATCGAAATAAATGTTTTGTCTGTTTTTGAGCCGAATTTCGGCGAAGATATGCATTATTTATAAGGCGTCTGATTTCAATCGAAACACTGACTCAACCCTTGATTTGCAATTAGTTTTGCGGCAATTAATCACTGTCTGCGCAGATCAGGCAGATTAACGCCGACCGGCCTATACGTACAATCAGTGCGGAGTAACTGTTGGCAAAACAAAGCAAAACTCGATTTAATGCAAAAGTTAGGAACGAATGAACTTTTTCGACGCTTTCGCCAATCGATTCGATAAATAGTGAAAGTATTGCGAGAATTTCGTTTCAATTAAAAAATCGTTGTATATATGAATAAATTTGAGGATTTTGATGAATGTGACAAAAACATGGTATCTGTGCATCAAATCAATCAATAAAGGGGATGCGTATGAGTGTGAGCTGCCGGTGCAATGTCAAGGCTGGGGCTACTCGACGGGCGCTATAATACGGATTCTTTATCTCATTAGCCGCGGCATAGCATTCAATGCATTTGTAAATACATGGAATAGTTGCGATCGATTCCTCTGCTATACAAACTATACTGTATTATATTATATTTGAATCGACAAACAAGTAAATGTATACATGCTACGAGTGTTAGCGCAGTGCGAGTAAACTCGATCGAAAAAACTAGCATGACAAAAAATATCGAGAATAAAGAATTGGCGACACATTTCTCTCGCTCTCATTTAAAGACATAAATTAACGAATCGATTGGAATTTGCAATTATATACATGTTTTTTGTCGATGAAATAGAAAACAAGGCAACAGTTGTTAAGGTTTGGCCAAAACAAATAAGACGTTTTCGCGTCTATTCTTCTATTAATTGGAAATTGATTTTCGTCCTAATCTCGAGATTAGAATTTTACACCAAATTTGCTTTCGATAAAAATGATTTGTTTTAATTTGATGTTTGGTTTGACTCTAATTATCGTTTTGAGCACAACTGGTAAGTCTCAAGTGTGGCATGATCGTTCAAATAGATTCGCTTCTATGCAATCTCTTGAAAATATTCTAGCATGATATTCTAACTCAATTTAGGGTACAGTCGAAAATATATTATTAAATAAAAATGTTTAAATCAAAAGTTTCGAAAATCCATCATGCTAAAAATGATTGATGTTTTTATAGAAATTGAGTTTAAAAACTAAAATAAAAGTAAAAGTCGAGAAAATATTTCACAATTTTAAAAGTATTTGAAAAATGTATCGAAATCTTAGACTAAAATCTATAGAAATCGATACGATTTGTGTAGAAATAGAATTGAAAGCAATAGTTGTGTAGAAATGATTCGATACTTAAGCCATGCATTGACCTATAGGTGCTTTGGGGCGCAGACAGAGAAAGCCTGAGCCGGACATGGATTTGAATATGCATTGGAAGGACTTGAGTCTGAAGACGATATGCGAAGAAGAGGAATGGAGGGCACAGTTCGATCCGGTTCGGGACAAGTTCACCAAATGCCTGGGTCTCAAGCGCCTGTACATGGATGAGGGCGAGGGCGACGACGACTCCGACCGGCTCGGCATGTTTCGCAGCGAGAACAACAACCCCTACTGCAGGTGAGGCCAATAGGGCGAACCACTCCACCAATTTGCAGCATGCTTAATTGACATAACCAATGTGTCGGTGCGTAGAATCGCCAAGAGTTGGGAGTCGTGTACGCATTACCTCAAAGGCCTCAACTGTATTGAGCCGAACGCCGAAGAGATCACTCGCGGCAGAGACGGCGGTATTTCCGGAATGATTCCCGACGACAGACACTACAACCCGGAGGACATGAACTCAATGGTGAAGCCGTACCGCTCGCAATGCGAAATGGCCAAATTCGCACGTTAGTCCCGCCCTCTCTTTACTCGATACACGTATTGCAATTAATTAACCATGATACTTTTTACCATTCTTTACAGAATCTTACGGTCCGTTTGGATCTCACGGTAGATCTCAAAACAAATAATTAATGCATTAATTAATGACTCGTTCGTCGATGAGAATGGTATCCATTTTGTTAAGACTCTCTTTAATCAATCGCAGGTATGGACTACTACGGAGGTATGGGAATGGACTACGGGGGTGAAGGGGAAGAGGATATGCCGGCCCCAGAGGGAGAGGGAGGAGATCTCTGAATTTGAATTAACGCACAAATTAATGACAATAACTAATCAAATATTAAAAGCGACAGAAATTCTGCCGAAAAGCACAAAACAATTTGTGATTTCATATCAATTATTAAACACTTACTCAACAATCAAAGCCTTACTAATTGTCTCTTTAATTGAAAGCATTATTTATTTAAAAGTATTTTTATAACGTTGTAATTTAAATTACTTACAATATATAAACTAAAGGTCATTATAAATCTGTACAAAAATTTCTCGAATTAACTGATTATTAACTTAAGAATAAAATGTTTTTGAAAATAAATAAATCAATAAATAAATGTAATATTAAGTCGAAAAATAGCGTCAATTCCCTGCGAGTCCTGATTAACGGATTAGTCGTTTTGAGATACCTTTGCTTTCGAAACTAAGCTCTTGTAGATCGCCATCTGCTCCGGTGTCAGGGGTTTCGCATCCGATTCGATGCGTCTGATCGGAAGTGTGCCGATAGGTGTGGTTCGGATGTGACTGCTGTTGGCCGCAGACCAGGCGTTCGGTTTGAGCGACACATTGAACGACATATCAATCGCCGAACTGTTGAGTCGATTCGCAATAATCCGATTGAGAATCGGTTTGGTATATGTGCTCAAAGAGGTGTCGTCTTTCGACTGGGCTTTCGGAGTCGACTCACTAGCGGTCACCTCATCCGATGTCTTCGATTTCTTCGGCGCCGAGTGCTGATCGATGTCCGGCACGACTTGTAATTGGGATATCATATGCTTTGTCGACAGCCATAGCGCCAGCGATGTCTGCAAAGCGTCTAAGACCTGTTCGGCGGTCATGCGGTGCCGCGGATTGAGAACCAGTAGCTTCTGAATGATGGCAATCGTATTGCCCGAAACCCTCGTGTCTTTCGGCACCGAATATTCGGCGCATTTTATTTTGCGGAACAACTCCTGAGGCACGGAGTCGTAGAACGGGAACTGCCCGAAGAGCATAGTGTAAAGAACGACGCCGAGTGCCCAGCAGTCGGACGGTTTGCCTAAATAGGGTTTACCGCTGAGCACGTCGGGGCTGATATAGGCCGGAGAGCCCCTCTGGTCCGTCAATAAGTCGTTTTCGTTAATCAAATGCTTTCCTAAACAGAAGTTAATTAAAGTGACACTTCGGGTGCGCTTATTGAAGGTCATGTTCCCGAGTTTGAGGTCCCGGTGCACGATATGGCGTCGGTGCAGATCGCACACAATTCGGACGACTTCGTAGAAGATCCGGAGGGCCTCCCTCTCACCCAACTTCTTCTCCTTAATCACGTGGTGCTGGAGGTTCACCAAATCGAGCGAAGAGGGGCTGAAGTCATGCGCCCAAAGACAGTCCAACACAAGACATATGCGTTTCTTCGTGTTCCCGGTGTAGACCCACTGGCCGGCGGCCACTTCGCGCTCCTCCCGGCCCTCGTCCTTGAAGAGGCCCCAGTGGTGGATAACCCCCGGCTGGTCGTGCAGTAGCGACAGCAGTGAGTACTCCGTATGCAATAACATCTTTCCCTGTCTGTCGTCTTGGCTCTCGTGGTACGAGTCCTCGAGGGTCAGGATCTTCAGTGTGAAGAAGCGGTCGGCCACGGGATCGCCGACCCGTCGGCCCAAACACTGGACAATACTCCGAACGGGACTATTGCCTAAACGCGTGCCTAATGAGAGACAATTGGCGATTAAATTCAATTCAATTCACACCTAAAGTGCAATTCAGTGCCCATTCAGTGCTAACCCAATACGTATGGACCGACTCTTCGCAGACTCTTCTCATTGTTTGCACTCAAATGTGGCGACGATTTCGGCACTGCATTCGGCACTGCATTCGGCACTGCATTCGGCACTGCATTCGGCTTCGCGTCCATCGAATCCATCGATCGCTTCATTGCATTCGCAGTTAAATTAATTTATCAAATGATAACATAATTATGTATTAAAAATAAACTAAATTTAAACTAATTTCGGATTAAATCGACGATTAGCTGCACAAACATGAAGTGAAATCTACTCATAGTTTACACAATTTCGTAAACAATAACAAAAGTGACGCTAAATAGTAGACATAAATAATGTCTAAATTAGACAAAATTTCGACCATTGGTTGCCATACGAGAGGCGATAAAAAGTAAAACCAAAAACGTTTTCGACGTTTGGCCGCAAATTGAAAGCAAAAGAGAAAACAAAAACTTTTTAAAAACCAAAACTTGTTTTTGAATACATCGCCGAAATTGATGTCAAGTCAACAAAACGTGTCTCAAAAGTGTTTCAAAGTTCAGATGAGAGCAAAATGTGGTTATATTTAGATGTTTTGGACAATCAGTTCATTAGATCCTCGACTCAGACGTCAATTGAGGCCAAAAACTCTGAATTACGAGCCTTTAGTCGCATCCGAATTGACTGACAATCGGATCAACTTTTGCCGAATTTTATGTCAAAAAGTTTGAAAATTTGATCAAAAATTCAATCATTTGTTTCGCCGATAAAAGAGATTACTTTTGGTTAGAATTTAAGTGAATTTACGTCAAAATTGTGGGTAAAATGTCGTCGAAATCAAAATACAGTGATTTGATAGCGAGAGGCCGTCGGGCGTTCAGTTCGGGAAAGACCAAAGACATCGAGTTTCGCAAAAACCAATTGAAGTCTTTGTATCGCTTTCTGGTCGACAACGAGTCGCTACTCGTGTCGGCGCTGAGCGAAGACTTCCGAAAGCCGTCGTTCGAGACCCGGATGACTGAAATCGAGTTCGTACTCAACGACATCCGAAGCCAACTCTTCAATATCGACGAATACTGCGCTCCCAAACCCGTCCCCAAATCGCTGGTCATTATCGCCGACAACGCGTTCATCCATCCGGAGCCGTACGGTCTGGTGCTGATCATCAGCGCCTGGAACTACCCGATCCAGATCACACTCAGCCCTCTCATCGGAGCCATTGCCGCCGGTATTGAAACACTTGAATCACTTCTCGAATCCAATGAATCGGAAATTAATTTCTTGTTTTGCTTTTTGAAGGAAACGCAGCGATTATTAAGGTATTTGACAATTGGTTTGGATTTTACGAATCGATAATTGATTTCCAGTTTTTCTGAACTTAAACCGATTTTTTTTGCTGCAAAAGCCGTCAGAATTGGCTCCAAATACGGCGAAAGTGTTTTTGGAATTATTGCCGAAATATTTAGACACCGATTGCTATCAAACGATATTAGGCGACGCGGAGGACACGAAACAGCTGTTGACCGAAAAGTTCGATTACATCTTCTTCACCGGAAGCAATAGAGTGGGCCGTTATGTCCACCAGAAGGCCGCCGAAGCGCTGACGCCGACTACACTCGAATTGGGCGGAAAGAGTCCGCTTTATATCGACGACTCGTTGCCCGATATGGAGATGGCGTGGCGTCGGATCCTATGGGCGAAGATGATTAACGCCGGCCAGACATGCGTTGCACCGGATTTTATACTTTGCACACAAAAGGTTCAAAAAAGTCTGATTGAAATCGCGCCGAAAATTTTGAAACAATTTTTCGGCGATAATCCGAAATCGAGTCCCGATTTGGCCAGAATTGTGACCGAAAAGCATTTCGAACGACTCGAACGCCTACTGAAGAGTTCCGGCAAAGCAGTTGTCGGCGGAGATGTCGATCTCAAGGAAAAGTATATTTCGCCGACAGTTCTGACAGATGTCTCGCCGGACGACCCGGTGATGAGTGAAGAGATCTTCGGTCCGATTCTGCCGGTCGTTGTCGTCAATGGCGTCGACGAAGCGATTGAATTCATTAATAGTCGCGAAAAGCCGTTGACTTTATATGTCTTCTCAACCGTTAGTGCAGTAATCGACCGCTTTCTGAACGAGACGTCGAGCGGTTCCGTCTGCGCCAACGACGCGATGATTCACTTGACGGTCGACTCATTGCCATTCGGAGGGGTTGGCAACAGTGGTATCGGTGCCTATCACGGGAAGTACTCATTCGACGCCTTTTCGCACCAAAAATCGGGTAAATGTTTGAATAAAATTTGATGTTTTGTTGAATTAGTTCTGATTTGGTATTGAATTGTAGTACTGATCCGTGGCTTCAATCCGGTGCTCGAATGGGTCGCTTCGAAACGATACGCTCCCTATAGTGACAGCCGATTGAAGCGATTGTTACGAATTTTGCGCAAAAGAAAGTCTTATATTCCGAACAATACTCTCTATTATATAATCTTTTTGTTCGGATTCCTCTCATGTCTTCTCTATAAGGAATTGCTGACAATTCTCGACAATTCCTTCCCTTAAAGCAATTCGTTTCGATTCGCTTTCAAATCCAGTTTTGCACAAAATTACTGTATATTTGTTTGAGTTATTTTGCATTTTTACTTTTATATACATTTATTGTAATTAATACTGTATTGTTTTTTGTAACCAATTATAACTTGCACTTTAAATGTCGACATTTACAATACCGATAATTAAAATAAAATAATATATTTTTGTTAATCATGTTGTGAATAATTGAATACCGGTATATATTTTTTATCAAGCTTTATTTAGAAACGCGTTTAAAATAAAGATTATTCACAATAAATAAAACTAGTTTAAATTAATAAATTAGTTATATAATAATAAATTTTATACATTGTACATAATTAAATAGTTGGTAAATCAATTAAATCAAAACCAAATTTCGCTGCCATTCCTCAACTACGAGGAGTAGTTGTTTGGACATCCGCTTCACCGGTGGAGTTGTTTTCATTCATTTTCTGCAGTAACCGGCCATACATTCCCCATCCGCGGCCGTATCCACCATAGCCTCCATATCCACCCCACCCTCCGTAGCCGCCATAACCGCCATAACCGCCCCATCCGCCGCCCCAACCATATCTCCTTCGACCCCATCCTCCGCCCCAACCTCCGCCCCATCGTCGACCCCAGTATTGGCCGGACTTCTGGTTCGGATCGGCACTATCGGGCGACGCGTCTCCATTCGACTGTTCCGGACCAACGCTTACCGATTCGTATTGACTCTGACAGTAGTCAACACATATGTAAACGATTAGCACAACTAAAGCCAAACTTTTAGTTAAACTTCTCATTTTGTTAAATATCTTCTTGCTACTTCCACTTTGAACAGGACAAAATGTTTTGATGCTATTTCGACTCAATTCGCGCTCTATTTATACCATCGATTCCCAGAAACTTTACAATAAATTAAAATCTGAATAAATTTTATTCAACTCTTATTTAATTAAAGTTTTTAAGAGTGTATACAAACAGAACAATAGGTTTCGATCCGTCGCTCAACTCGTGAACTGCTCTTTCGGTTAAAGTCATTGAATTGTGTGAATGAAGAGTTCAAACAAACGATTAATTTTTAAATTCCATTTAATTTCCTAATTCTAAGACTATTAAATTTAGCCAAACCTCTTAAATAAACATGTATTTT
>JAQIXC010001106.1:0-16839 GCA_034697605.1 Metabelba pulverosa
GTGTCCTTCAAGACTAGGTCCGCTTCGAAGCCGACGGTACTGGTGCGCACGTCGCCCGAGATCTTGTAGCCGACCTTGGTAGAGTCCAGATAGCAGATCGGAATGCCCGGCGCCCGGCCCTGCGAGTCCCATATGCATCCGCGCCCTTCGCATGACTTCTGGTCGACTGACATCGAGTCTAATGCCAATCGAATGCAACAATTATTTCCATTTATTATATCATTTAATTATTTAATTATTTTTTTTATTGACATCATTTAGCAGTTAATTTTATACAGTAGTTATTTTAATTATTTCTTTTTTATAAAATAGTTTTCATTCTTTATTTAAAAATAGTTTTTTATTACTTTTTTTTTAAATTGAAATAAATAATTAATTTTTCATTTGATTTGCAATGAATTATTCTGCTGTTAATAATTTAAATAATTTCTTATCATTTGAAGTAACTTTCCATTCGATAATAATTTGTTTTTATAAATAATTTTTAATTAAATAATAAAAAATATATTTCGACTCACTTTCCAGCCAACAGTCCAACCGATTGTTGAGATTGTCGGCCAAACAGACGGCGAACAGTGCGGCCAACGCCGCGAACGTAACACTCGACTGCATTTTCTAAACAGTTTATTATTTTTTTAAACAGTTCAAAAAGTGCTTGAGATGGCTGGGTTTGTACCATGCATTTATATACCCAGGTAGGTAATCAGGCACTCGAATGTTGAGAACTGAACAGATTTATGTGTCAATACTTACAGTTCATTATCTAATTCAACGTTTATGTTAGGTAACATGCTATTATTCTCAGACATGCTTAAGTTTCCAATGTAACAAGATTATGTCGAAAATTTTAAGTTAATCAATTTAAGTTATATATGCTTGCTAAATTGCTATTTCTGACACAAATAATAACAAATATACTCGATAAATATCATCTGTTCGATAAACATGCTTCTCAGACATGCTTAAGTTTCCAATGTAACAAGATAGTTGCGGAAATTTTAGTTCACTTTTAGTGTTGACATGCCAGAGTATAAATTATCAAGATTGTGTCGAACATTTCACGTTAAGCAATATAAGTATTTTGTGCTAGCTAAAATGCTATTTTGACTAATAATAACCAATTCTATAAATACTAATGTAAATATCATCTGTTTAATAATCAAACATATTTATTTATGCAATGAAATACATCTACCATGCATATAATTTAATACTGTATGTCGACACATTATGCTTGACATTTGTTTTATAAGCACAGCGGAATTGAATATACTCAGCGTTTATTTTTTTGTAAAATCAAACTTGATATTTGTAATTTTAAAACTATTTTTATTTATCTTAAACAAGTATAAAAAATAAAAGTTAAAAATTATTTTAGATCTCAAATAAATAAAATTAGTTTTATGCGTTAATTAATACTCAAAAATAATGATAAATAAGCCTGTGTTGATCAAGTTCAATGTTATTTTAACAGTATTTTATTGTAAATGAATAAGTTCAAATCTTAAATGTTTATTTTCTTTTAACTCAACTCATCTACAATTGTAATCATGTTTATGAATTAGTTGGTTTCGTTAAAAAACAGCCTATAAAATATACAAGTATTTATGGCACAATTGTGCCAAAGTGTGCACAACTGAGTATGCACAATTCGTAATTCGATTTAATTGTAATTCAAAAAATATTTCACATAAACAAACGCAAATTATATCATAAATACTAATATGCAGTATAAGTTTATATTGTCTTTATATTGCAATACAAAATATAGCAACGCAATAAAAGTTTAACTTGATAATTTGGAATAAGTTAAAACAAATAACTTTAATAACATTTCGAAAAATAAAATATTAATTATTAGGCACATATGGACTACAATAACCATATTTATTCAAATCGAGGGTAATATTACGTAAATAGTTTTGCGAGCCCTCGACGAGTGGCCAGACATTGAAACCCTGGTCATACTTAAAGAGCACGATCTGTCGGCGCCCGTTCTCATTATCAAGATAGCGGTCGAACAGGGGTATGGGTCTGCACTGGGCGTTACAATCGCCGATATCGCGTAGATTATGGTACAGCGGACTGACATTGCCGGCCGCGAACTGCGGGTAATAGCGTTTGAACACATCCGTCGGCAGCGCTTTGCGCAGCCGTTTGATCGCCAGCGGTGTCGCAAACGTCTCGTTGCGTAATATCGTCTTAATTATGGGAATAATCTCTTCGGGAATATAGCAGAAGTCGCCGAACCCGAGTTGATAGGTCTCGAGCACCGTCCACGGGAAGTAGGGCACTTTGTTGTACAGATTTGTGCGTTCCACTTTGCCCGTCGTCGGGTTCAGTTGATAGCCCGAGTTGTAGCTCTCGGGCGTGAGCAGCGAACTGTTCGCTATACCGGCCTTCAGGCTCTCGATGTCGCCTTTGCCATGCCACAAATGGAATACAATGCTATTCAAAGCAAAAATTAATTTGACATGTTAATTATTATTGTAAAGTTACAATGCTATATTTTTATTAAAGTTAAAAGCTATAAATTCTGCCTAGTTTATTAAATAGTATACTTTTTGATACTGTACTGTGCAATTAATTATTAACCTATTTATGTACAAATCAATATACTATCAAGTTAAGTTACTATACAACTTTAATAAAACTTTATTATGCATAGTTTAAATAAAATATAATAAGTTTATAAATATTGCTATTTTTAATTATCAATAATAATATATGTTTAAAATAAAATTAAAAAATATATTAAGTATAACTCAAAATAAAATAATTTATTTAAATATAATTAAATCATTGAAAAAAAATATGACAATGCAACTTGCTCATTTGGCGCGGTAGTGCCGCTATGATCACCATTCCAGCCGCCGATCGAAAGGTGCACGGTGAAATGTATGCCGGACTGGGAGAACGGGCCGAACAGCGTACGCGCCTGTAAATAGGCGGCGTAAACATCCGGCGCGTAGAACGGCGGTAATGTGCCATCCTTATTCCATTCTCGGCGCACACATTTTACCATGCTCAAATTCTCAAACAAACCGTCGGCGACGCAATAGCTGGTCGAGTAGTTGCCGGCTGTGCCGAAGTAGTCCCAAAGCATCGAGCGCTCCGGCTGCGCGAAGTCCATTTCGGGCGACTATTTCAATGAGCATGATAAATTATATTGATTGACAATATTTATAAACAGTAAAAATCGAACTTGTTTGAAATATACGCATGGTAAACTAATATAATTTGCAATTTTTTTATACCTAAAACTAATATCTAATGACAAAAGTTCTAGCAAGCGCTTATTTAAAAAAGATTATTTATAAAAATTATATTCATATTAAATAAATATGTCACCCATAATGGCTTGAACAATTTCGGATTAATCGCCTGTAGGCGCCGCTCCAACTCCAGCACCACCGATTGGTGGAACGGCGGAAACATGTTGGTCTTGTGCGTGGCCGGGTACCAGTTCGAGTGCACATTACCGAGAAATTCGATGTCACCACGCTTATATAGTATTCGAACGGCTTTTATAAACTCCATGCGCTCGTTTTCGGTCATACACTTCCAGTCCTTGCGCACAGTTAGCTTGGCACAGGGAGGTTTGAGCGGTTTATATATCGCTTCAGTCATAAACTTTTTCTGTATGTATTTGCGCGCGATTTCCACATCCGCTTCGGTGTAGTCCTGACTGTAGAAACAGTTTTTGAATATGTTTTCCGTGCATTGCGAGTTGCTTGCTATTTTCGAATAATTTATCATATTCAATTTATTTTAAAAATTAAATATCATATTTATAATTGTGTTATTAATATGTAAGGCATAGTTACATTTATCCTGGACTTTATCCGAACAAACTACTGGCAATATTGTTAGTATATTAAATATTAATATTTTACGCGTTAAATATACATTGATCATTTTTAATAGAATATATATTTAGTGAAAATAAAATTTATCATGCTATGATAAACGAACTGTTTATAAGGAAATTATACTTGGTTGAAGTAAAACTAAAAATCATTTAATAAAACATATGTGATAAAATAACACGCAAAATTATATGATTAATTTGGTAACATATTGTATTAATCTTTTAAAACTAAATTATACGGTTAATATGTTGTAAGACAAATTTAATCAAGTTAAACTTACTGTAATTGTTGGTTTGCATTGCTTAAATTAAAAAGTATTTATATACTATTATTAAAAAATAAACATAACATATAGTGTTTTATTTACAAATAAATTGAATCTAAATAAATATTATTCACAGAATCTTTAAAAACTAAATAAAATATAATGGCAAAATGTCAAAATTTTACTCAAATATTGTTACTTCTCACCAGTTGCAGCTATTTCAACTAGATGCCTTATTTTAAAAACATTACTTATTTATATTTTAGGTTAATTTAATAAATATAAAAAATATAAATGCTAATTTTAAAAACAAAATTTTACCATACAAAATATAAATTTTATTTTCAATAAAACTATTATTATAACTATTATTTTAAATTATGTTGCTAAATTAATTATATAATTGTACAATTGATTTGAAAAATAGAGTGTAAAATCTATGTAAATAAAAAACAAGCAAGCAAAATAAAAACAATGTAAAGTAACTGTTTAATCATTAGCAACATATGGACTACAATATCCATATTTATTCAAATCGAGCGTAAGATTACGTAAATATATTTGCGAGCCCTCGACGAGTGGCCAGACGTTGAAGCCCTGGCTATACTTGAAGATCACGATCTGTCGGCGCCCGTTCTCGGTGTCCACATAGCGCTGGAACAGCGGAATGGGTCTGCACTGGGCGTTACAATCGCCGACATCGCGTAGATTATGGTACAGCGGACTGACATTGCCGGCCGCGAACTGCGGGTAATAGTATCGAAACACATCCGTCGGCAGCGCTTTGCGCAGCCGTTTGATGGCCAGCGGCGTCTCAAACGACTCGTTGCGTACAATCGTCTTAATGATGGGAATAATCTCTTCGGGAATATAGCAGAAGTCGCCGAACCCTAATTGGTACGTCTCGAGCGCCGTCCAGGGAAAGCCGGGCACTTTGTTGTACAGATTTGTGCGTTCCACTTTTCCCGTGATCGGGTTGAGCTGATAGCCCGAGTTGTAGCTCTCGGGCGTGAGCAGCGAACTGTTCGCTAGACCCGCCTTCAGGCTATCGCTGTCGCCTTTACCATGCCACAAGTGGAATACAATGCTACGACAAAAATTAATTTGACATGTTAATTATTATTGAGAAGTTACAATGCTACATTTAGTAAAGATGCCAACAACTATAAATGATGCGTATAAATCATAAGATATATTTTATGGCTATTACAGCTACTATTATCAAATCAAAGTATTTGACTCGTCTAACAGAAAGATAACTAAATAAAACTTGTTATTTTATATTGTTTAAATATATAAACGTACTGTTTGTGAGAAGAGCCAAACGCTGTGGTTTAATGATATAGGCCACCGGGGCCTAAATATATATCCTATGGTATAAATTATTAAATAGTATATTTTTAGTAGTATACTAATAATTATATTTAATAACTTGTTTATGTGTAACTTTTTCAAAATACTAGCAAGATACTATACGGCTTCAATAAAACTTTACTATGAACAGCTCAAATATAAGTCTAATATAAACAGTTTATAAATATCGCTAAAATAGCATTAATAATAGATGTATAGAGCCGGTCTAAAAAATTTATCCAGTTTATAAAGATGCTATACATCAAATAAAATTTTTTTTAATTATATAAAGATCCAACTTGCTCATTTGGGGCGGTGGTGACGCTGTGATCGCCATTCCAGCCGCCGACGGAAAAGTGCACGGTAAAATGTATGCCCGTCTGGGAGAACGGGCCGAACAGCGCGCGCGTACTCGGCGTCATCTGCATCCAAGCGGCGTAAACTTCCGGCGCGTAGAACGGCGGCAATGTGCCATCCGCGTTCCACTCTCGGCGCGCACACTTCACCATGCTCAGATTTTCAAACATGCCGTCGGCGACGCAATAGCTGGTCGAGTAGTTGCCGGCTGTGCCGAAGTAGTCCCAAAGCATCGAGCGCTCCGGCTGCGCGAAGTCCATCTCGGGCGCCTGTTTAAATAAGCATGGTTAATTGTATTGTTGAATCGTATTCACAAATAGCTACAATCCACCTGGTGTGAAATTTATACTTGCTAGAATACATATCATTTGCTGCTTATTATCAGACTTTAAACTGTTTATTGTCAGACTACTAGCGTATGATACAAATTCTAGCAAGTGTGAATCATTTTAACTAAACATGTTACCCATAATGGCTTGAACAATTTCGGATTAATCGCCTGCAGGCGCCGCTCCAACTCCAGTACCAGTGATTGGTGGAACGGCGGAAACAAGTTGGTCTTGTGCGTGGCCGGGTACCAGGCCGAGTGCACATTACCGAGAAACTCGATGTCACCTCGCTTATATAGTATTCGCACGGCTTTTATAAAGTCCATGCGCTCTTTTTCGGTCATACACTTCCAGTCCTTGCGCACAGTTAGCTTGGCACAGGGAGGTTTAAGCGGCTTATATATCGCTTTTTTGATAAATTTGTTCTGTATAAATTTACGCGCGATCTCCACATCCGCTTCGGTGTAGTCCTGACTGTGGAAACAGTTTTTGTAGATGTTTTCCGTGCACTGAGAGTTGCTTGCTATTTTTAAATAATTTATAATGTTTATTTTATTTTTACATTAAATATTATAATTATCATTGTATTAAAAATATGTAAATTATAGTTACATTTATCCCGTACTTTATCTGAACAAAATACTAACAATATTGTCAGTATATTAAATAGTAAAATTATATGTTTTAATTGTACATTGGTCATTTTTTATTAGAAAATTTTTATATAAAGTGCTACTAAAAATTATCTTGAAATGTTAAGCGAACAGTTTATAAGGAAATTATATAATACTTGGTTGAAATAAAACTAATAAACATTAATAAAACATATGGGATAAAATAACATGTTAAATTATATGGCAACATATAATTAAGTTTCTAAAACTAAATGATACGGTTAAGTTTTAAACAAAATTTTTTTTGTTGGTTTACGTTGTTTAATTAAAAGATTATTTTTAAGATAAATATAAAAGTTAAACATATTAAATTTTATTAACAATTGGCAACTAAATAAACATTAAATTGTAAAATTATAAATTATAACTATTATAATAGTATTTTAATTAAAAAGTAAAATAATTGTATTTTGTTTTTAAATTTTGCATTTCTGTTTTATTACCTAAAATAAAAATAATGGTATTGAAATAAAGCATCTAGTTGAAGTAACGGCAACTGGTGATAGCTAAAACTATTTGAGAAAAAATATACAATTTCTACTTACTACATTATTCAATTATCTATCTTGTTTATTTAATAAAATTTATTGTGTTATAATGTATGATTATTTAATTGCCATTTTATTAACTTATAATAAATTAAATTCTGTAGCTAGATCAATTATACAATTATACAGTCCAATTTGATAAATACAGCCTTAAATCTATGTAAATAAAATAAACATGCAAGCAAAATAAAAACAATGTAAAATAACTGTTAATCATTCAATCAAACTGTTTAATCATTAGCCACATATGGACTACAATATCCATATCTATTCAAATCGAGCGTAAGATTACGTAAATATATTTGCGAGCCCTCGATGGGTGGCCAGACATCGAAGCCCTCGTCATATGTAAAGCGCACGATCTGTCGGCGCCCGTTCTCGGTGTCCACATAGCGCTGGAACAGCGGTATGGGCTTACACGCGGCGTTACAGTCGCCGACATCGCGTAGATTATGGTACAGCGGACTGACATTGCCGGCCGCGAACTGCGGGTAATAGTGGCGAAACACATCCGTCGGCAGCGCTTTCCGCAGCCGTTTGATCGCCAGCGGTGTCTCAAACGACTCGTTGCGTAATATCGTCTTAATTATGACAATCAGTTCTTCGGGAATATAGCAGAAGTCGCCGAACCCTAATTGGTATGTCTCGAGCGCTCTCCAGGGATAGTAGTGTAGTTTGTCGTACAGATTTGATCGTTCCACTTTTCCCGTGACGGGGTTTAGCCGAGTGCCCCGGTTATAACTCTCCGGCGTTAGCAATGAGCTGTTATACATACCGGCCTTAATGTACTCGAAGTCGCCTTTACCGTGCCACAGGTGAAATGTCATGCTAGATTTTAAGGTTTAAACAAAAGTTGATTTGATTTTATTTATTTTTACTAACATGCTAAAATATGTGTTGAAAATTTGTTCTCTCTAGTTAATAAGTGTAAATAGAAATACAAACGGTACAAAATTCATATTGATAAATATGACCCTACTGAATATAAAATGATACTTTGTAAAATAGAGTATTTTAATTTATAGAATAAAATAACATAAACTAATAAACTAATTAAATTAAACTTATTAAACTAAGCTGCGGCCACAAATATAAAATTAATAAAATATCAAAATGCAACTTGCTCATTTGGTGCGGTATCGACGCTATGGTCGCCATACCAGCCGCCGACAGAAAGGTGCACGGTGAAATGGACGCCCGTCTGCGTGAACGGGCCGAACAGATCGCGTCTCTGCATAAACGCGGCGAACACTTCGGGCGCGTAGAACGGCGGCAATGTGCCATCCGCGTTCCACTGCCGGCGCATGCACTTCACCAAGCTCATATTTGCGTACATGCCGTCGGCGACGCAATAGCTGGTCGAGTAGTTGCCGGCTGTGCCGAAGTAGTCCCAAATCAGCGATCGGTGCGGTTCCGCGAAATCAAGTTCGGGCGCCTGTTTAGATAAATTTGGATGATAAATTATATTGATAGATGATACAGTATTTATAAACAGAAAAAATCGATCTTGTTTAAAATATCCGCTATGTCCGTAGTTAAACTAATAGCAAACGATATCTTACAAGTTTTAACAAGTAACTTTTAGTGCCAGGCGCCTGGTTAAACAAACATGCTTAATCAATAAATTTTATTAGACAACCATGTACCCATAGTGGCTTAAACAATTTCGGATTGATAGCTTGCAGGCGCCGCTCCAGATCCAGCTCTTGTGCTTGGTGAAATAAGGGAAATTCGCTCGTCTTGTGCGTCGCCGGCCACCAATTCCCGTGTAAATGAGCAAGGTACTCCATGTCGCCGCGCTTGTACAGCACCCGCAGCGCCTTAATAAACGCCAAGCGCTCGTCTTCGCGCATACACTTCCAGTCTTTGCGCACGGTTAGCTTGGCACAGGCAGGTTTGAGTGGCTTATAAATGGCTTCATTGATAAATTTGTTCTGTATAAATTTACGCGCGATTTCCACGTCCGCGTCGGTGTAGTCCTGGCTATACGGACAGCGTCGGTAGATATTTTCAGTACATTTTGAATTTTTAGCTATATTGGCAAAATAAACATACTTGGTAAACTAAATACGTAACTGTTTAAACTTAATTAATTATATTTACTTTTATCTTTGCAAAATATCTGCACCAATTGAAATGTGCATAATATTAATATAATTAATTTACAGTCTACAATTAACATATTTTTAGATATGATTTTTCAAGTTTAAAAAATTGTTATAATGTTACATTAAATTCATTTGAGAATTTTATTTTAGTTTAGCATGCAGTTTTGTTTTTAAAAAATCAAGTTCAACGAACAGTTTAAATGCAATTAGAAGTTTTAACACATTTTATAAATAGTTTTAATAATTACACAAATATAAAAACAAAACATGTTATTTTATTTTGCAAAAAACATCATTTGCTTTAAATTACTTAATTAGACATGGTTAATTTGCTAACATCGCCCGTTACGATGCCCTCAAAAAACAACTTATGCTCGACTCTAAACGTTGCAATTTTAGCAATCATTTCTTTAAACTGTTCATTTAGATTATGATTGATTTGATGGAAATACGGCAACTCCTGCTGCCGGCGCTCGAACCACCGTTTCAGGTTCGGGCAGTTATCCAGGTCTTTATAGTCGTTAATTGTGAGCAGGGTAGTCGTCGCCAACAAGGACAAATCGGCAATTGTCAGCTCGTCTCCAGTAACATACTCATTTTTACCAATCAACTCATTAATTAGTTGTAGCTTATTTTTCAAAGTTTCAACTTGCAACTTTGTTGGCGTGCTCGACGTGGCAAGCACGTTGACCTAGATGATAAATTACACAAACTGTATTGTCTATTTATTAGCAAGGTTATTTACGTATAATTTAATAATTTACATAAACATCTCGTAGTTCCAGAAAGTATGTCAGATCTAGATTTAGCCATTTGTCGACCAGCGCCCGACGGTTCGGGTCACTCGGGTAAAGCGAGCTGTCCGGCGCGTACTGATTGCACAGGTAGCACATAATGGCGCGGCTCTCGAACAGCGCAAAGCCATTGTCGACGATTGTCGGTAATGTGTGGTTCGGGTTTAGCTGTAATTTACGTAATTTGTAAAAATTAACTAGCAACATCTATTCTTAATTGTAATACGTTAAAGCTACAAATTATTTAGAAATTATAAAATATACTAGTTAATTATTTACCTTCAAGAATTCAGGCGTCAAGTGTTCAGCTTTAAAAAAGTCAATTAATTTGATATTAAGATCAATTTTTAACTGTTTAGCTGTCATCAACACCGCACGACACGGCGCGCTAATGCTGTTGTAATATAAATCAATTGGCATGTTATTTTAACGAGTTTAATTTATCCAGGCACAAATAATGTCGAATTTAAAAACCAGTACATGGAATATAATATAAATCTGTTTGAAATCAAACTTGTTAAGTAAAATACAGTTTGTTTATTTAAGATTAATTGCAATTTATGATTAAAGTTTTAATAAAATATACATAGTAATATATTTTAAGTTAGCAATACTACTGTATACGAGTAAAAATATTTTTTTGGAAAACTTTTAATCAGCGCTTATTGTCCTTGATTGAATTTTCAAGCTATTTAACCTTGTAAATTAACTAACGCCTGTACATTTAAAAATTCTGTATACAGTATAAATGCTAAAAATGCAAATAAATAAATTAAAAACAAGTTTTTAAATAATATTTATACAATCCAGTAAAAATAACACATTATCAAATCAAAACAATAAGCATGTACATTATATTTTAAACTGTAATGTGTTGACAAAACAATTTAGTTAAATACAATTATTTAGCTTTGTTTGCCAACATTTCTTTCATAATAGCAACAATAGTTTATTATGTTTATTAAATTCCATTGTTTTTTTTTGGAATTAGTTTAAACTCCTCATTTATACCATGATTATTTTTTTCAAAATATGGCAACTCTTGCTGCCGGCGCTCAAACCAGCGCTTTAGGTTTGGAAAATTATCCAGATCTTTATAATCATTAATTGTGAGCAAGGTAATCGTTGCCAACAAGAACAAATCGGCAATTGTTAACTCATCGCCAGCAACATGTTCATTTTCACCAATTAACGTATTGATTAGCATTAATTTATTTTGCAATGCTACAATTTGTCCGTGAGTTGGTTTAACATCCATAAACAATGGAAATACCTAGATTGTATCAATAAAAATTAACATGCTTTTTATTAAATTTAAATAAGTCTAAATTTAGCCATTTATCAACGACGGCGCGTTTGGACGGATCGCTCGGGTAGAGCGAACTGTTTGCACAGGTGATTGCACAGGTAGCACATGATGGCGCGGCTCTTGAATAGCGCGAAGCCATCGTCGACTATTGCCGGCACCGTATGGTTTTGGTTTATCTAGTTGTTTATTGATAGCAAGTGAAATAATTATATTTGATATATATAATTTTAACCCAGCATACTTTGAGAAATTTGGGTGTTAAATGTTCGGCTTTGGTAAAGTCAATTAACTTGATATTCAGATCAATGTTCAGCTGTTCGGCTGTCATGAGAACCGCACGACACGGAGCGCTCAGGTGGTTGTGGTAGATGTCGATCGGCATAATTGCGTTTTAAAATTATACAGTACAAATAGTCAAGTTGTATTATTTCTCAAATTAAACCATCAATACAGTTTTGGATTAGGTGGAGATAAACTTGCCAATCATAAATGTAAGTTTTTACAACTCAACTCATCATTTGATATTTTGCAAAATAACTTTTCATTTAAACAATATAAAGTGCACGTAAGCAATTTAACCTTGTTACTCACTAGTGGTGGTAAATAATATAGTTTACAGCATTAAAAATTTAAAGTATTTAACCTTGATGACTTATAAATTAAAATAAGCAAATATAAACTTGTAAGTTACTATGCAAAAACATTTTTAGTTAATTCGTAGAGAGCGAGGCAAACCTTACATTTAAAGTTTAATATTACCAACACGCTTAAATTGACATGATAAACCAGCAAATTATTATAAGATAAAAACGGAAGAATTGAAATTACTTATACAGTGCAGAATTATGACATAATTACTATAACAAATATTTAAATAAAATGATAAAATAATTTAACATTCAGATTCATTTAAGAGCGTGGTAAAATTAGCTAGCGAAAAAACAGTTAATGCGCCTAGAAGTGAGCCCGCTTGGGTCTGAAACCCAACCCAAAACAAGCCAACACTATCGTTATAATCACTAATGATCACGGTAATAACCGATTTCGTATAGGAAAGTATCGTGGTATAGCTGATCCACGCCACTACCATTAGAGTTGAGCCGAGTGTGGGATAGCTGGCGATAAACGGCGGGTTTGGGCTCATGAACGCACATATGACTATATAAACGACAATAACATTCGCGAATAATGTCATATAGTTTATGAATTTTATCGACTTGTTAACGAAGATCATGGCCAGAAAACAGCCGACGGGGTAGGACAGGCCGGTCAGCAGTACCACGTAGTATAGTGTTGCGTTGCCGTAAGGCAGTGCTGCGTACGGCTGTAATTAGGCAAAATGTAACTGTATAATTTTGTTTGCATAAATCAAATAATTTTCAGCTCTCACTTGAATCGATGGCATTATTCCAAACGTCGATAAACAGCTGAAGAATATGAGAAACAATAGGTATATGTATTCACGTCTTGTTGTTGTCTTAAAAAATAAGAACAGTTTAAATTTAGAATAATAATAAGAAGAATAATAAAAATAAATTAAGCAGTTTAATAATTCCTGGCTAATTCTAATTAATACTGTATATAAAATTAAAGCCATATTCAAAACGAATAAAATATGTTAATTTAGCAAGCTAATAAATACCTGTGGCATAGAGGATTATTGTCAATCAATTTAAAATTTACCTTAATTAATTAATTAAATAACTACTAAATAAATATTATTGATAATTAAAATTAATAAATAATATTAAATCATAATAAATTGAGATTACTTACCGAATGAGAAGCGGAATTCCTGTTAACATTAATCACATTATTATTGTATTTATGGCCATCAGTCGCGTTCGCGGTTCGCAGTTCGACGTTAACCTCGTATTTGTCGACATTGCGGTCGAAGGCCTTCGTCTCGCGCCGACAGACGCGCAGTGTCTGCAGCAGAACGAGTGACGTCCAGCTGACCAGTAATGTGAGCAGAAGTGACGCGAAGTAGACTTCGACCGAAAAGCGCAGATTTGATTCGACGACCGGTTCGGTCGCGGCGCTGCCATTAACGCTGTTATTTGCGCCGACCGTTTTCGGGCCGGCCGAGCACGACGTGTCGTGTTCGACGCCCTGTATGCTCGCGAAGATAGTCGGTATAAATCCGCTTAAGCCTACAAACAAATACAATCATGTTAGCAAGGCTAAAATAATTTATTTATTAAGTTTATAATATGCACCTTAGTTGACATTACTAACTAACTTAAATTCAACAATTAATTTTGTAGCTTGATAAATTCTTATAAATTATAATTAACGTACTAGTTTTGGTATCTACAAAAATAGACTGTCAAAATCAATAATTGAATTAACATTTTAGTACACATTTGTTAAGTAATTGTAAGTTACAATAGCTTAATGTACAAAACTGCAGTACAAAGTATTTACAAAATAAAAAATATTTTAATGTAAATAATCTTGAGAAAACAAACTTGAATAAACAAACAAGATAATTACTCATAATAAATATAATTAAGATAATTAAAATAGATTAACCATGATTAAATACCTTCGCCAATCAAATACGGCGCCAAATACTGCGACTTAAATCGGCCCATAAATGGCACGAACGTGACGGAAGAGCCGCAGTCGAGCAGCGCTAAGCCGAATGTGGCCACGTAGAGCGGCACCGACCGCTCGGCGCCGAACACGAACACCGTTTTGTGCCAACTCGTGATCAACAGTATAGTCGATACGAAGCTAATGCATAGAAACAGATGCGACGCTCGCGACGCGTTGATTAACCCGAGCTTTTTGCACAGGTAGTAGATTAGCGATCCGATGTTGGCCATTTGTATCATCAGGTTCATTTCGGCCGCCAGTGACCAGCGCACCGGTAGGTGTGCGATCAGCACCGGCATCTCCAGCCATAGCCCCGTTATGGCAATCCATGAGCCGAACCCAAACAGTAGGGATAGTATTTGTACCGTTAGTTTTGCCATTATAATTGAATTGTAAATTTGTACTTGGTAGTTAAGCTATTTAGTATTTAATAAATATTTCTTATTTACATGAGATTTAGTATAATTATATTTTTAAACTTGCTATTTTTTGTGTGTCTGAATAGGAAGTTAAAAGATAGATTAATTTTCTAACGTAAACATTTCTGTTTTATATTGACAACATTCTTGTCTATTTTATCAATTAATAGTTTTTGCTAAAATTATTTTACAATCCTTAATTAATTGCTTAAGTGATTTATTTTAAATACAGTAAAAGATTAAATCGTATAAATTATAGTGTGTAGAATTCTAGTTTTGTTTAATTCTCAAATTGGTAGTTAATTTGAAATTATTTTATATTTTGTTACTATTTTATTATTAACTAGGCAAATGTAAATTAATAAATTGTAAGGAATAACTGTTTTTATGCAAGATTAAATAAATGTTAGCAAATAATGAAGAAAGATTTATAGTAGCCAACACCATTTCTAAAAAAATGATATTGGTACAGTAGATCTGAATTTAAAATGCTATATACAATAATTCGGATGCTAAATTGAATGGAAATATTTTTACATAATAATAACATTATTAGTTTAAATTGTGACTAATATGTAAATAATAATTGCTCTTAAAATTATCACAATGTATAGACCTACGTGGGCTATCATGATTATGTCAAATTAAAACTTTCATGCCAAATTAGTTGATTTAAGCTTTGCTTAGACATGTATGTGCCAACGCTTCTAGCTAAAGGTTTCAAGCTAGCTAGATTATTTTTAGTTAGTTTAAAATGTTAATTAATTTTAGTGTTGATACTAATCTCAATGCTCATGTACACAATTTTAAGCAATACACATTATTACTTGGCACATTTCAATTAATATAATTTACACATTCCTTGACAAAATGTTTCGCGCTTAGAATAAGCACGCTTGGCATATTTTAGATATGTGCATGCCAAATGTTTTATGCACAAAAGATACTTTACCATTACACCAGTACACTTCTAGTGCATAATAACTTAGCGCACTGGCAATACTATTGGGAAACATAATAATCTAAACACTTAACTACATGATAAAGAGCATAAAATGCTAATTAAATTACCCACGACAAACATCCAAACCCTGATAATATACCTGTGTGAAATAAATCAAAGATTTTAAATACAGGTGCTAGGTTACACAAAAATGTAGATAATGTATCTAGTATATTTTTGGAAAAGTAAAAATTAGTATATAAGCAACTTTGAAAATAGCTATTTTATTAAGTATCAAGTTTAAGTTTCTCAAAATGAAAAACTTTAGCTTTGCGCTATTTGCAGCATGCTTATTTCTAGGCGGCAGCCACGGGTTGGGCCCGTATAGCGACCCGCACTTCGTCGAAGACCGCAAAGTGATCGTCCATTTGATGGAATGGAAGTACGCGGACATCGCGAAAGAGTGCGAAATCTTTTTGGGTCCGTATGGTTACGCCGGCGTTCAGGTGTCGCCGGTGGCCGAGTGCGCGGTTCTCGCCCGTCGTGAGTGGTGGGAACGGTATCAACCGGTCGGCTACAAGATTGACGGCCGCAGTGGTAATGAGGATCAGTTCAAAGATATGGTCGACCGCTGTAACAAAGTCGGGGTTCGGATATACGTCGACGTTGTGCTCAATCACATGACTATGGCTGAAGTCGGTTAGTTTAAACTTGGTTAATTTATTTTTATTATTTAAGCGTTAATTTTACAAATGAAGCATTAATATCTTACTGCTTACTCGTTAGTAAGATGTAAAGTTATTTGATTTGTAGAGTATATTGTATAAGCTTTAGTCAGTGTATAGCAGTAAAGCTCGCATTAGACAACATGTTACATTTAGGATAGATGCTCAGGCTACTGTATGAGCTATTTTTTACTGTGTATTTTTTGTAATATTTAATTGCTAATTTATTATAAATAACAATATCTATAAAATTTTTATTTCATAAATTTTATATTATTTATCAATAGTAATAATTAAGTACTGTTTTTAGCACGTTAGAGTTTACAAAGTTTAAGCATTTGTACTTAGACCGTAAGCCTCGAGTAGGCAAATGTTTTGCAGTAAAGCCTAACATTAGGTGTGTTAAGTCTAACTCGTTGTAGGACTTTACTGTTATCCGCCGATTCGGTTAAATTTGGTATAGAGTTAATGCTATGGTTGCCAAGAAAGCGATCATGTACAATTTAGCTGCGAATGGCTGGACGCGCGGCCGTAATCGGTGG
>JAQIXC010001107.1:0-16832 GCA_034697605.1 Metabelba pulverosa
TTTTAAACTATTTTTGATAACTAGAGAAGTAGGTAACTGCATAAGTAGACTAAACTCTAAGCATGCTTATTTAAACATCACTTTCAACTAACTGCGGCTAATACGCCAACTGCGGTAACCCGGGTTTGCCGGTCGGTCTGCCGGGACGTGCGGAAGGACTGGCCGGACGTAAGTGGCGACTAATAGAGGAGCCGATAGAGGACGGGCGCCGGCCTTTGATGCTGTCCTTAGTGAACAGTACGGGCACATGAAGAAGGTTGACGTCGTCGATGAAGCCGGACTCGGGCGACGCCGGCCCCGACCGCTGCACTGACGTACCGACACAACCGGCTTCGGCGTTGACCGCACTCTTGGCGTTCGAGTTATGACACAAAACGATAATAATGATGAGAACGACGAGAACGATGACCAGCGATACGGCGCCGGACATCACAATCAGTTCCGTCTCGTAGTCCATCTTCTGCTCGCTTTCGCTAAAACAGGTCTTATTGTGCGTGTAATCGGTTTTCAACGATTTGATCCATTCGTAAATCATTCGCCGATTCGGTCGCCGTTTTCGTTCAACTCGTTTCTCGGCATTCGTCGAACCGATTGATGTATTCGTATTTTGCGACCAAATCTATGCATTGCTTATGAGATGCGAAAGGTTTTTGTTTTTTCGCATTAATTAAATCGAAATAATTGTTTGAAAAGTTTTTTTTTTTCGTATATTTCGACGAATGCGTGGATTTATTTTTTTCTGCAAATATAGAAGTTTTGAAGTTTTATTCGCCTTTTAAATCACAATCGCATTTGCAATGCGACTAATGTCAAGGTCTGGGAGGGATTTAAAGCGAGAAAATCTATATTTTAGTGAAACGAAAAATTACAATGCTAGAACCAAAATCGTTCGCCTCATTTGTTCCGAAAAATACGGTTTTTAATCTCTAATTAATCAATAATTTTGTTTCGCGTTTCGAAAGCCGAGCAATTCGTGCGGTTAAGCGAAGGATTTGTATCGTTTGAAACTCGAATTTAGTTTTCATTATTGAATTATCCAAACTATTTTTAAAGTCCTTTCTATTTTATGTACTTTTCTCAATTAACTATGTAAATATTTTTGTTCAAATTGTACAAATACGCAATCATGAAAGAATTTTAATGATTGATCATGTATAAACCGAATTTTTGGAATTATATTTCTGTTTTATTTATTTTTTCGTGCTACTGTGATAGTATATGCATGGTCACTTGAACTGAATTAAAATGTTTATAATACTAATATAAAACATTCTGTATAATAGGATTAAAAAATTAATATTTATATTAAACTTAATATTTGTTTAGTAAAATATCAAATAATTAAATGTAATTTTAACGAGTAAACTAAATTGTCATATTTATTAATGCTGTTAATAAATTATAATAATCTGAGTTAATGTCAGCACAAAATTAAGCATACTGCACATATAAAAGTCTAAAATTTAGCTTACATTTAAATAAAGTTATCCAATTTGTAAAATCTACTTACTCTTAAAAATCTAACAAACTTGTAAGTTACTTACTAACAAATTAGAATTTTAAAATAGAGAATATATTACATAAATTATCATATGAATATCTGGTTAAACTAAATCAATACTTACGAATAGAATTAATTATTCGTTTATTGATAGATAGATAGATATGTTTGAATTGATACAAATTTTAAAAATATATAAAATATTAGTACAAAAACATTTGAACAAAGTTGCAAATTATACTTGTTAGTTTAATACAAAAAATAGTAACTAGTATATCTATTAGATTATATAGATTAAATTAATTTAAAGACAGGAAATATATAACTAACAAAAAAGATCATTAATTGAATTAAATCTTTAGTCTCCGCCATCGCACGCACCGGACGTACAATCAGTGGTCCCGCTATCAGCCGCACCGGTATTGTCGGAATGGGAAGTATAGCTTGAGCTGTGGTCGTTGGTCTGGTGGCTGTCGTCAGCACCGGCGTCGTGATGGCCCGAACTGGTATAACTGTGTTGTACTTCAGTCGAGACAGTGGTGTGGATCTGCTGTTCTCCGCAGTCGTGATCGTCAAACCGGACGGTCGTCTCTTCGGTTGTGCTCTCAATCACATGACTGATGTCTTCATATTGTTTGTTATTGTCGTTGATTACGCACTCGTTGTGGTTGTCTTGGATGAGATTATTGTTGTCTTTGTCGCCACTCTTCTGCTTAAGCTCTTTGTCGGAATCGTTTCGATTCAAGTGGTTATTGGTTTTGTGGTTCGCGTCTTCGTTGACGTTGTTGTTGAAGTTGAGTTCCGCGCTGTTGTCGTCTTTGTTGATCTCTCCGCCCGTCTCGAGGATCATCTCCGGGTACTCGTTGTTGTCGGCGACGCCAATCGAGTTAGTGCTGCGACGCTTCCGCTCTTCGCTGTCTTTCCGCAACTCATACTTCTTCGCGTTGTACGACCGCTTCCGGAGTCCGCAACAGCTGAACAGTCCCATCGTATTACTCCTTCGGGTGCAGAGACAGAGACAATGACAGCGACAGGCGATTCAAAGGCAATTGATTCGGAAAAACAAATAACTTTTACTACGGATTGTAAAAACAATTTTCGATACAAATTCTTAAACAACTTTTTTTCGCTAACTCTAAACAAAGTCACAAAACACAGACTGAGAAAAACACGCAATTATGAGAATGACTAAAAAGCAACAAGTTACTTTTTATTCGCGTATGCTGAAAAGCGTTTATTCTTTTCCATTATCTCACTGGCGGAATAATAATAAAAAACTTTCTTTTCAACTTTTTATATGATTAAACTTTATGTTTAATTCGAAGGTAATCGCAGAAAACTTTTTTCAAAACAAATAATCACTTTTACAGACAATTACTCCGAATTACTTGGTATTCGTAACCGGAATAGCAATTCATAAAATTCAATAAAAATGAGTCAAAAGCAATAAAAATCAGTCTTTACTGGCATAGCATGTCTGGCGTTTTGATTCGGTATTATGTTTATATACAGTTTAATTGTATTAATGCAAATAAACTGATTAGTGCAGTGTATTCTGATTAGTAGTTTCAAAAAGATATGGTTGCGATGACGTCGCGCCTGAAAATTCTTAACACAATTTGTCATTTTGTTTGAGTGCTCTATCAGCCAATCAATTCTTACAGTGTATTAATGATGCGAAATGTTTATTAATTGCTAAAAACCCTTTTCAAGGCTCGAAGTCAACAAAGTTTTTAATTTCAAAATTATAAAACATTTTTCTCCCTATACTTCAAGCGCTCAAATTCTAAATATAAGAGTGATATAATTATTTTGAGCTGTCAAGGAATGTTAGAAACATGTACCATGGTACTGTACAGTGTACTGTATATGAGTACGTGATTGTAATTACAAACACTTTGTACACCGTTTCATTTGATTGGTCGCGAATTGATTTTTGAGTGTCTGCTCAGAAACGTTTGTTTTACAGTATTTCTCAAATCAGACAAATATCTGATAATTGCTTTTGAATTCAGTTGAATCGGAAATGTATTGATAGGTTAGATAATAACGAATATATTGCACTGTTTGTACAGTACGGTTGAAATGATAACCTATACAAACAGTTTACTTTGATTAGCATATTTACCGCTGAATATCATGTAATATTCTCTAATCATTTTACTTATTCAAAGATGTTTCATAAAATTATCTTATTAAATTAACAACACATGAGTCAACAATTTTTTATTAGTACTAAAACTATTTCTATTTATATTTGTAATGTTCGTTTTTTTAATCGAAATTAAATCTTCGTGAAAATGTATTTTGCTTGCTTAATTTATGCTGGAAATTGCATAGATTTTTACTTTAAACATTAGCATATAATTTAAAAGTGTAAACAAAATGTATGATAAAAATTTATTGGCTACGTAATTTTAATTTATTGTGTTGAGAATTTTAAACATGACTATTTTAGTAACGCTTTTCTCTCCTTTCAATTATCTAATTTTAGCTATAAATTAATAATTTATATTTTTATTTTAACTAAGATTGTTTTATTACACCGTCATTATTGTTAGTGTTTTAGATATTTGTTCCAGCAATTAATTACAGGAACTAAACCATATTAAAACTGTACAGTACGGTATATCAAATATTTAAAAATATACCGGTTAAAATTAAACATAAATATTATATTACGGATTCATTTTTAGTTTATTAGTCATAACTTAATATAAAATTAATATATTTGTCTTCAATTTAATTTAATTACAAAATTTTAATTAACTTACAGATAAGACTTCATGTTTGTTGAAGACGTTTTGATTTATATATTTATACTGTATATACGAACAAATATATTATTACGTGTTATTTAGAAAAATAGAATGAATAAGAAACAACATTCAACATTTGGCTTCAATCAAGTGATTCTTTTTTGAAAAGACACAACAACTCCTTATTTTAACATGTATAAAGACGACTAAGGATATCAATATCCGAAATAGTGTTAAACATTAACCTAAAATAAAATTATGAATATAATTAACTTTTTGTTTGGAAACAAAGTGGGAGTTTAGAAGAGTTTTTTACTACAAAAATAGGTCTAATTTTGTCTGCATTTTCATATTGAATATTATGTCATCAAAGAGTATGTCATTCATAACCATTTAATTGCATTTTTCGAGTTTCTGGTGTATTTAGACATGCTTGCGTTTATTTAGTATGCTAAAATATACAATATTCGGCGCTATTTACAACGCAAACATTCATAATATTCTATCTAGGTAATTAATAGAAAATATTTTGATAGCTCTGTTTTTGTTTTATTTGCCAGAAAAATGTTATTAAACTTTGTTTTTGTATGATTTGCGATAAAATTCTTAAGCTTTCAAAAACAATCATAAAATTAGTGAAAATAAGTTTCCAAGGTGATCAGGTTTTGAACAGTTTAAATCAACTTCTATTTACAAAGCGAGACAAATATCAAGTGATATTAGAAATGCGTCAAAAATATTTCAGACTGTTTTTTATTTTTCTACATAATTTGTAATCATGATAATTATTATTATTAGAACAATATGCAATAAATCGCAATTAAATACATGTTTGTTAATTGTTTAAGAAAAATCTACATGCTTAAACATAGTATTCGGCTAATTAACACTAAAATGAAGTTTTGTAAAGCATTTGAAGCGCATCTGAGACATAGCAAACGAACAATCTAGGCAAAAAATTAATACAATTAGTAGTGGATAAAACATACATGCTAATTAATCAAAACGTTCTTAATTATTAAAATAATTTACCGATTGTTTGAAGTGTTGTCTAAGCATTATATCATATCCGCCAACACTCGAACCACACTCTCTATTCATAGAGTTTTGTAATTCTCGGTTCTGTCGAAAAACTTGTTTCGCTGACTGTTATGTCATATAAGAGATAAAAAGAGTATTTCAAACAAAGGCTTTTCGAACCGAAGTTTTTTCGGAACACTTTTTCCTCGCAATTAAGCGCAAAGTATTGCTTGTATTTACCGACAGAAGGATTGCCGCAATCTCTGTCGCGACAGTTCGAAGATGTGTTTGCTTTTCACAACTTTTTTCTTCAGCTTCTCGTTCTCACATAGTTTGCACTTTTTCTTCGTCTCATTCTCATTGCAATACAATTTCGCCACAAATCCCATACCAATGAAATACCACAACATTATAGCCGACGAAAATTTCGATTATTATGTGCAAATGTACAGTATAGATTTGTATTTTTCCAAACAGACGGTTTGGGAAAATTTTATTGATTGATTAGCAAATCGCATACAAACTGCATATTATTTGCAAACGATTTTTTCGACAAAATTTTTTGAAATGTTATTCTCATTTATCGAAATATTTTGTGAACGAATGAGTTTTAAGCAATTTTTTATACCGTATAAAAACATTATACTGTATCTCGTCTCAATTGAGAAACTTCTGATTGACAAAAAAACAAGTTATCCTTGAAATTAATTTTCATTTAAACTGTTTGACACTAACAAGGCTTTAGACAAAATAAGATCAATATAACTGAAATTTATTAAATAATAATAATTTCAATAATAAGCGAATCTTTTTGCAAAACTCGAAAACATTAGCGCATTGTTTGAGTTAGCGATTAATCTATTGAATAGTCATTCAAATCAAATGTTTTAACAATTTAATGCTTTTTATTCATTTGTTGGGCAAACAACTTATTTACGGTAATTTACTGTTATGTTTTAAACAAGTATATATTTTACAAATGCTTGTTAGATTTCTTAATGAGTATAGATTTCAAAATAATATAACTTTGGCAAGCTATTAATTAATTAAAAATAAATTAAAATACTTAACTTTTATTAATAACAATTACATCAACTTTATATTTGAATTAAGATTTAGACAGTTCTAATTAAAAACTAATATATAAAATTACAATGCTTACGCCCTTAAGTTTGATGAATAATTCTTTTAAATAATAAAACATTAATTTTATTTTAATTAATAAAATTGAGGTAAAATTAACAATAAATTGATTTAAATAAATTGAATTAAACGAAAAATTAATCAAGTATATTATTTATTCTTTAAATATGAAATACCATTATTTTTATCAAGTTTACGCCATCTCGATTATTTTAATACTAAAAATTGCATTTAAATTAAATGTTTATTTTAATTTCGTATAATTTAGAATAGTTTAAATGCAAAACTAATTTTTTTGATTATTGATTAAATAAAAAAAGATTAATTATCTAATTTATATATTCTAAAGTAAATTCTAACCAAGTATTTCCCAAATTATAAATCAACTTTTATATCAAAAAATAACATCTTTAATCTAAAGTTTGCCAATGAAACTACCAAGGCTATAAATATTATATGAACCTTTTAATTTGTTTTTATTTTTAAATCAACATTTTATTTAAACAAAAATTTGATAAACTGATGAATTGATAAATAGAAATAACAGTATTATTTTTAAGTTGCCATGGGTTTTATTTATAAAAGACTTAATTTAGAAATTTGAATTGTGGTTTTGGTAGCTGTGAGAACTCAAAAATTATTTTAGAATGTAGTTTTTGCTTTAAATCACAACTGTAATTGACTTCACACTTGTATTATTGTAATACATGTTTTAGACGGCTTTGACTGTCGTCTTCACCAACACATCATATGAATAGAATTGTCATATTTTACAATACAGTTGTCATTTAATATAAGAATTACATTTAAAAATAAATTACTTCGGAATTTTTGTTTAAAATTAGTATTAGTAAATTTTTGTCAGTTATTATAATTTTATTCAATTTTTATCTTAATCTAAATTGAGCAATTTAAAATTTACATAATTTAAGAATAATAGTAAATATTAATCTGTAATATAATTAAATATAACTTTTGAAACAAAAATAAATGCATTGCAATAATAATCAAAATTAGCTGTGACAGTTGAAAATTTGCATTAAAAACAAGAATTAAAACTAATTTTACAAATATTTAAATCGGAGATTTAAAAAAATATAATTCGTAAATAATCTTATTTATTAAATATTCACAAGCATAAATTTAGGTTTAATATTAAAAAAGTACAAATCGTGTTTTAACAATTTTCGCCAAACTTTAAAATAGAAGAGAAAATTATATTTTAAACAGAAATTTAAATAAATAAATAATTTATCCGTTAATTGATACGTAATAACAATTTTTTATAATCCTCTTCATCGCAAACGCAACGCGAAAAAGGAAATCCGAGTTTTGAATTAAAATATATGAAAAATTATTCTTGCCGAATTAAAATTCATATATGCGCATTTTTCACTGCTAACTAATTTCGCGATTAAGATTATTTCATTTATAAATATACTTTTAACCAAAAATACGATAAATATTAACGTATTTTATATTTAAATGCATTGTACGCCGAGTTAGTCGATAGGGCTTTAAAAAGTGAACTTAAAATTTGTTTTTTAGGTTAAACACGACTTCTCTCTCTTCTCGTATCATCACATGAATACCAGATTTAATGCTTTATTATATTTTTCGCTAAGTAAAAAACGACTTGTTAATAAAATTCAAACAAAATTCCACATTAAGATAATACCGGTATAATAATATTTTATTTAGAAAAATAATTATTATAAATTTTATGTGTGTATTTCTTAACATTAAAATCAACAAGTAAAGTCAACAATGAATAAATGAATGTGCGCACTTTTTCGGGTTCAGGAAGGAATTTCTAATTTTTTGTGCATTGTGAATTTTATTTCAGCTATTTATACGAGTTTTTCTTTTAATATAACTAATTATTCGGAAATAATTTTAGCACAGATTAAGCGAAAAGAATGTTGAATAACAATACAGTGAAGACTCGTTTTGTTGTTCTATTTTTTGACATTTAATATATGAGTCTTCTTAAGCTCAACACGAATTGATTTGCTTAATCACTGCACAAAATAAAGAATATTGTTTAAAAATAATCTTGTTAAATCAATCACGATATTTGATAACGTTTAGAAAGTGTTCTTAAATTAAGTTTTAAAATATGATTTTCGAATTTAAATATTTGCGAGAAAATGATCAAATATTTAAATATGCAAATTTTTATATTATGTTTGGCGAAATTTTTTGTTTGGTTAAGTTTTATTTCACTACATTTTATTTAATTGGCTAAATTTAGCATATTAAAACTAAAACTAATAGCAAAAATTTATATTGTTTACAAATTTATTTAAATTTAATATGAATAACAAATTGTGCATTTTGTGAAAAACAAAGTTTATAGTAAAAACACAAAACTGAACAAAACGGCAATAAATTAGCAAATTATATAAAAAATTTCCATAACTTTAAACTGTATCAAATTATGTTATTACGAAAAATGTTATAAATAATAGCTATCAGTAAAAATTAGATTTATATAATAAATTAGAATTTAGCAAAATAAACCAGAGAATTAAACAAGTATAATTTAATTTGATATATAGTATTATTTTTACTTTTTTCTATTAAATCCGAAATCATTGGAACAAAAGAGAGTTTAACTTCTGTTGCAAACAATGCTATTCTTAACAACCGTTTTAACACTTCCATTAAAAACAGTTGTATTTTATTAATAATAACACACTTCATACCATGAAAAATGCTTAATCTAATAATTCTTGGCAATTTTAATCTCATAAAAATTAATAGGCCTGAAAAACAGCGTTCTAGAAATAGCAATGCTAGAAAAGAACATAAATAAAGCTTAACTAGAACAATTTCATGTTTTAAAGATTTTGGCATTAAATTGATAATAAAAGCGCTTTTGCGGCAATCTATTTAAAATTTATTACGTGTTAATAATTGAAAATATCTACTGAATAGCCAACATGTTCTATTCTATCAAATCTTTAGATTTGTTAAACAATCATAGTAGAATACAAATGAAAAAATGAAATGAAATTATAGTTATGCAATAAATTATTACCACAAATAAATAAAAAACAAATTCATAATAAAAACAAATTATTAAACTTATATTTATAACTTAAAATATTCTGCATAGTATAAATCTTTTGTAGATGTTTAGAATTAGAAGCATTTATCTCTTTGCTAAGTTAATATTTACAACATATATAAATTATATGCATTTAAAAATTATCATTTTATATTTGTGTATTATCACTAATAATGTTGAATTAGCACTACATTAACATTTCTGATTTGAGTTCTAAATAAGCGTTTTGTTTGAAGCAATTAATAAGTATTTGCATAAAACGACAATAAACATTAATGTAACAATTTATGTATAGAATTAAATATTTGCAAAAATAGTACATGTTATGCATCAACCCAACCTATGTTGACTATTATACATAGTTTTGTTTCATCTAATGCTAATTAATTACATGTGTTTTGAATTCGCATAATTTTGCACTTGCTAAAAGAGAAAGTTAATTTGATAATCATTGATAAGTAATGTGGAAGAGAGCAATTACTGCAATTAAAGCAAATTATGCATGCCACCATCTAGAAATTGTCTAAATGCCATCACTTAAAAAATTATAAAAATGTAATTTTGAGTTATTATTAGTTTTTTTTAAAACTTAAAATCAGATTATTTAATGTTTTGTCTACAAAATAAAAACAAAAACAGAATAAAACAAAAAACAAAAAAATACCACAAAAAACAAAAACAAATTATAAAAAAATTAAGATAGTATAACAAAATAAAAATAGCCATGTCAAAATTAGTTTTGAGAAAAAATATGAAAAATGAATACAAAATGTAATGATAGCACAAGAGATAGACAGAGAGATTTAAATAGATATATCACAACATGCAATAAATTGAAAGAAGAGTAGAAAAAGTTAATTGATTCTATTATTATATGAATATTATCCAGTTTGTTTTTTATTTTACTTTATTAAGTTAAATGGTGATAAAAGAAATGTTTTTTCTAAACCAAGAAAAACAAAAAAATTAAAGTAAATCTATATTTAAAGTTCGAGGAAAAAGAAGAAATTAAATAAATAAAAGATTTATTGCTTTTATAGTATTCACGAATTTTTTTAATGACATGAGAAGAATATTTTTCTTCAATGAGTTCCGAACGCATAGTATGTGTGGTGTGGGAGAGCCGTCGAGAGAGACGGCGAGAGAGTATGAGAGGGTCAGAGAGAGCGGCTATTTTTAAAACAAAATGCTTGAAATTATTTATAATAATAAATTAAACGTTGTACTAAATATACATTGTTCGGTACGAAACGCCAAAGTGGGAGTAAAGGGAAAGCAAAAACAAAAACCAGAGATGGATATCATGCTTAGCCGAGTCGGAGATGAAAATTATTATAATTGAACTCTTCTTTTAACGCAATTATGTTTCGCGAAGAATGTATTTCCGAAGTAAAAACAGAAACAAAATCGCTATTTGTATTCGCGGTGTATAAGAGTGAAACTGAATTAAATCGTTTAATAATTATATTTCCACACAATTATCGCATTATATTTAGAGAGAGAGAGAGCGAGAGAGCACGAGAGAGCAGGAGAGAGTCGCTGCTAAGAATAGCGGATAAACATGTTAAACATGTATATACAGGTCAGACATATTTAATTGAATAAATGTTTTTAAACATAATTTCTAATTATATGCAATTAAGCGAAGAAGACATAAAAAATGAAACCGTAAGTGATATTTGAAATAAACTTTTATTATAAAGTTATCTAATTTTTTCTTCAATCTTATGGTTTACAAACAGCACAAAAAGTAAAATTTTATTTAAACTTACATTTATATAAATTATAAAAAGTTTTATCAAAAAGCGTTTTCAACAAGTGTGTTTAATTAATGACATACAATAAAAAGTAAGTTTTTTTTCAAATAAGATATAATAGATTTACCATGTAGTGGAAAATATTTCTTTTTTCACTATACTGTGGATAATTCAAAATCTAAACTTCAGTTTTGATATGTTCTGTGTATTAGATGTCAGATAATGAAACATATTTTTAATGCAAAGAATACTTCGGTTTCTATTCGTTTATCTCATCTCTCAAGACATCCAATCTTTTTCTCATTCATTAAAATTAACAAAAAATACGATTATTTGGAAACGAAATATTCGTGAAAAGCATTACTTCCTCATATGTGCCATATTATACCTCATTATACTGTACAGTATTATAGTTTTTTCTCGAAATCACTTCTTTTCTTATGCCGGTTTCGACAGAAAAGAAAAATAGAATTTTTAATCTAAAAATTTGGTTTAAAAATAGCCAAACATTAAATGTGAAAAAGCGTCTTCATATTCAACAAGAATAAAAAGAAGTTTTTAAAAACCATTTAATCAATTCACGAAAAAAAAATAATAAATAAGAGAATGATTTGTAGGAACGCATCGGAGAAAAGGAGAAAAAACAACATTAAAAATCATTTCCATAATAATGAAGAAAAAATTGCGCAAATCTAGAGAAAAGACTATCATTTGCAGAGTTGGATAATAAAAATAAATTAGCAACAATTTACACAAAAGACGAATTAAATAAATATTTTTCTTCTTTTCTAATCTTTGCAAAAGAAACAAAATTAATGTAAAAAATCAAAATTAGATTTACTCTCAATAAGCGCACATTTATTACAGTTATATTTGTACGAATAGAATGTTTAAAATGCAATTATCCGAAAATATTATACTTTAAAAAATATTTTATAGTTTATGAATAATTTAAATTTAATCATAAATTACTATTAATAAAAAAAATATTTTTTGTTTTACCCGAGAAAATTTATACATTCATAAGTGTAATAACTTCATTTTCATTTTTTAAATTACATTTTTTGAGTTTGGTGAATTTAGAATAGTTTTCACTTTAATAGCATGCATAATTATTTATAGGAAACTGAATTACGATTAATGCAAAAAAGTGCATTACAGCGGATATTAATGGATGAGCTATATTAGTGTCTCTATTTCGACAATGGGTTGCGATTCGGGATACCATGTAAATAAATGTGATTATATGTATATAATAGTATCTGTATAAATTTAAAGAAAGAAAGAAAAAGCGCGTATTAGCGTCTCGAACACAATAGAAGGGTAAGTCTTACAGTTCACTCGGATAATAGGTCTGCAGTAATAATAACAGTAATAATCATTTCCACTGTTGATCTAATTTGAATAACTGCTGCGCTATGGCTGCGACTATACATCACAATCGGAATATACAGTGTAGTGTAGAAGTGGTTTTGATTCACATCGAAGTGAAGTTCATGACCTGTTAATGTAGTTTTGCCACAAATCCCTAATACACTAATACACACTCGCATTAGATCCGTACAAACGGCTCATATACTTACATAACATACATAACACTTTCATAACGGCATAACTCGAAGCCATAGTAATGGCATTAGATGTGAAATGCAGGACAACTCGCTCTCACTCACAGCCGGTCTCATCCGCTGCTCCACTCGAGCACTGGTAGCCGCGCTCCGAAGGCAATGCACTCTGACTGGGATTTCGGTTCTGTGCAAAAAGGCATTCCTGACTGGAATTACTTGTTATGTATTGAGCGCACAATAGTCGTCGTCGACGGAGAGATGGGGGAGAGTGAGGGGAGAGCGGGAGTGGGGGTGAGAACGAGGAGAGAGTTGTGGCCAAAAACAAATAGAAAGCACACGACTGGCCGAAGAATCTCGAGAAAGGAATTGGGAATTCGGGGCTAAATATGGAAATTGAAAACTCGGCGAAAGAATCCTCTTTTAGAATCATTGCTATAAAAGTGCGAAACAAACGCTTTTCACTCAATTCAGACTCAACTCTCACTCCGACGATGAGATCGCAGCGTAAGAGACGATAACGAAAAGTTCGCTTTCTTTCGCTCTTTTATTTCAGTTTTTGTTTTCTTCGTCTATAAGTTACAAGTTTCCCATTAGTTTGTTGTCTGTAATCGTAATTTAAACATGTTAATACTCGGCAAACATATACGATGCTCGGCGTCGTTCCTACTGGTGATCGTAGCGTTTAGTTTGTTCATCAATGAGAGCGAAGGCATGAGTAATAAGAAAATGCGAGAAATTATGAAATTGGTGCGAAAGTTAAAGAAATTGGCGCCGCTTTTAGCTCTTGCTAAAATGAAACTCAAACCCAAAATTGGAATACTTCCCATTCCGCTTCCCATTCCCATTCCATTGAAGTAAGTTACTTTCACCTCGTTTTATCTTCCATATTTTAGCCAATCTAATTTGTAAAGTATATTTGCAGTACTATAATAGTGATGTATATTTATTGCTAATTGTTAGAATCTTAGAAAATCCTATACATGTATAAATAAAATTTAGTTAATGTGTAGTTTTAGTAAAAGACTTGATAAGTATTCTTTTTTTTTATAAGATTAAGTTTTAATAAATACTATTACGAGTTATAAAATTATCATTTTAAATTTAAACACTCTTTAATTATGTTATAATTCCTAATATAATAACATCCAGTGTAATTTATGATTACATTTTCAAAATAATTTATCTCAAAGCATATTAGAGAAATAATATATTTATTAATTGTAAAAAAAGAAAATCTTAACCATAAGATCATGTACAGTAAAATTAACCATTGACTAATAACTATTTTAAATATAAACTAAATATTTGTGCATGTAAAAGTTTTATTTGATCGCGTTATAACTAAGCTTGCATAAACATCTCTATTAAATTAGTAATTTTTACAATTGTAAAATAAACAGTTTTATTATTAATTAAAACTAGTTAAATTAATTATAGCATTAAATTAAATAGTATCATGTTAAGTAATAAAATTATAGCTTTGTATAATTAAAAAGACAATCTAAAATTTGTGTAAATTAAATGAACAGGATAGAAAAGAAAGAGCCGCCGATGTATATGAGTAAACCGTCGTATGGCGGAGGCGGAGGAGGCGGTGGATATGGAGGCGGCGGCGGCGGCGGCGGTGGAGGTGGTTATGATATGGGAGGCGGCGGCGGCGGTGGCGGAGGATATGGCGGCGGCGGTGGCGGCGGCGGAGGAGGCTATGGCGGCGGCGGCGGCGGTGGTTACGACATGGGAGGGGATATGGATAGTTATGGGGGAGATATGGGCGGCGGAGGCGGCTATGACATGGGAGGGGGAGGTTATGACGGGGGTATGGATAGCGGCGAATACGGCGGGGGATACGCCGGAGAGGGTAGCAGCGGAGGAGGCGGTTATGGAGGCGGTAGCGGCGGCGGCGGTGGATATGGAGGAGGAAGTGGTGGAGGAGGTTATGGTGGCTCAGGAGGTGGTGGAGGAGGTTATGGTGGCTCTGGAGGTGGTGGTGGCGGTTATGGTGGTGGTAGAGGTGGTGGAGGTGGAGGAGGCTATGGCGGTGGAGGCTCTGGCGGGTACGGCGGCGGCAACTCTTACGGTAGTTATAAAGTGAACAAACAGTTTGTGAGTAAATCGGGTGTCAATGAAGAGGTTGCTATCATTGCAGATGTGGCCAAAGGCGGTGACGGATACTAACCCTAACCGAAGATAACGCCTAACCCTTGCGTTACTACGCAATCAATGCATTAATGCGTTCACAATATTATCCTCTCATGTCATTCGCGGATTATATTAATCTCACCTCAAATTCAACACAAATTCCCTTTTTTTGTATACTTACAAATTGCTCCAAGATCATTTGTCACTCATATCATGATCATTTTTTCACATTATCTTCATTCTGTCAATAGAATAATTTTTTGTAAATATAAAATTTTACTAATGACTAGATTTTTATTTTAATTGTTTTTTATGCGAAAACAAATTTAAAATAATTTTTATAATGTTTAAATATAGTTAAAATATTTTATTTATTTAAACAAATTGATTAGTTCTAAATTAATTATTTCAATCAGTATTATTAGCAACAAATTACAATTTCAAATTAGAATGTGTTCATTTAAAATTTAAATTGCAACTTTTATTATCTATTAATTATTATAAAGCACTTATTAATTGTATAAAATAGCCAAAAAATACAGTATATTTTATACAGCACTTAAAACTAATTTTACTGCCAAATGTCTTTAACAAGTAAATTCTAAAAATATTTTAGTCATATAAAATTTAGCTCAAAAAATTACATTTCACTCATTTTTCATCACGACCATTACATTATCACAAAACTTTTTATACTGTCCAATTTAAACAAAATTATTCCAACAAATTACTGTAATCTAAGAAAACAATTCTAAATATACCACTCTGTCTATATAAATGTACATAACAAAACAATTCGACTGCAATCACAACAATTTCGGTGATGGTTGGGGTTTGGGATCAACTCTACTCTTACTGAAGCCGTTTTCATCGACTGAGTGGCCTCTGGCGTCCGTCTGGAACGGAGACAATAGTCACCGACGAGTCTCCACTTCAGTACTTCAATCACGGCTTCAAATGACTAAAACTTAATATCTCTCTAAAAATACTTACTTTTAATGCATTCACGACTTCTAGTGTTCACTCTTTGCTCTAAAATAGACTTTATGTCACTTTCTGTCCACACTTTTCTCGTTTCGAATTGTTTGTCTGTTTTTACAAAAAATATTTGTTATTTCCGTTCATTTCTAAACAGGAGTTTGTGGCGTTAATGTGCTTTTATTCTAATTAGTTGTATCTTGTTATTGTTTGTTTTTCTCTCAAAGTTATGTTGTTAAATGTTTTATACAGTAGTATCGCTCGAAATAAATTGACCAAGAAATAATTCTCTAATTATTTTATTTAACTAAACATCTAATTATGTGGTGCTTATGACCATAGAGTAAGCAAATCGCTTTATTCAACAATTTGCACATCTAGATTAATATAGATCAATAAAGATAGACATGCTAGAATGTCCATTACTTTCTATGCCTAAATACTTAATATTAAATGCTTAAATAAGAACATTTGTAGCAAGCACAAATTTTAAATTAGACCGATGTGATTAGCATCTGAGAGTCGCTTCGAGTCTATTGTAGTATTGGTTTGGTTTGAGTCGAATGACAACCACTCGAAGCCATCGATCACTTTGTGTCCAACGGATCAACATTTGACCCAAAGTTTTTACATTTTGTGTTTTTACACCAACTTTTGTAAACTTTAATAAATATTTTTAAAAATATATTATTCGTAAAAATCAAATATTAATGTTAAATGTCAATCATCAAATAAAATATAATTCATCCAACAATTTAGCAATTAGAATTTTAAATAAAATAAATATTTGTTAAAAATTAATTTAATTGTAAATATCGAACAATATTTCGACAATACTTTTGTCGTATATTCTCCGAACCGAACACTTGTGCGAAAATAGCCTCCAATTTGTCG
>JAQIXC010001108.1:0-16818 GCA_034697605.1 Metabelba pulverosa
TAATATGGTTTAAACTTATCTCTATATTTAAATGATTAGATAAATATCAAAAAATTATTTTTGTTTTGTTTTGAATAATTGTTATGAAATAAATACTTAAATGAAAATGTCTATCGATTAGAGAAAATTCGAGAATTTTGAATAAATATTTCAAAATTTTTGTTTTTATAAAAAATATATGCTTGATAAATTTTCAATTATCATTACAGAGTATAATAACACGTTTACTACTTGTAAATAAAATGTTACTATTCTTCTTCTTTTTTGTGTTAATTGATTGGTGATTTAAACGCGATAAAATTACTTTTACTAAGTTATTTATAATTAATTATAGTTAAGAGTTGATTAGTAGTTATTAATAGTTAACATATTAATTATATATAAATAACATGTTATTGTTAATTTATTGTAAATTACTTTTTAAAAACAATAAAACTGATAAGATTTAAAAAGCAATCACTACTTTTGTTCTATTCTTTTTAAAATTATAAACTTTTATTAATCATATTCTTTCTAAACTATTGTTTTAGATTAAAAAACTTAATGTAAATAGAAATAAACTTGATAAAGATTACTTTATAACAAAACAAAGGATTAATTATCAAAATATGCTATACCAGGGAAGTTGGGGGCAATCACTCGTACGCCAGCCTTCGACATGTGCTCAATAATGGGCGCGAAGTCGGAGTGATGTCCGGGTGCGCCGTGAAGGCAGAGCATCACTTTGGCGCCGGCGGTCGCGTCCGCAACGCTCTCATTGTTGTTGGTTTGCACTAAAGTGTCCGCATATTCGATGTCAAGCGTAACGCCGTTTTTGGCCGCTCTCTCGTACAGCGGTTTCTCGGACTTCAAGCGCTGATACAAAGCGCCACAAGTGCTGAGCCGAACGTGTTTTGTCGGGTATTGGCATTTAATCTCTTTTGTCATTCTCTTTCTCCTCATTAGTCCGATCACAACAAAGTAGAAACTGTAAACAGTTCGCTGTAAAACCAAAAACTTTTATTTGATAAACAAGCCAATTAATCACTTTAATTAAACTGTGCAAAATAAAAGCGTGTGTTGAGGCATAAAAAAGTGTTTAAAACGTTTTAATTCAATTCCCGAATCGATTACAGATATGCTTTCAATTGACGAAAATCGAGAACTGATTTCTCGGAAAGACTGAAATCAAATGAATTGAATATTAAAAACGAGTTTTTAATATATGCGAAGATTTAAATTTTTTCTTGTTGTTTACTGTTGAATGCTAAACGAGTTGCTGAAAAGTTTAATGATGTTCGATATGATTCTTGATAATGAAATTGAAATTATTTAAGAAAGAAAAGTTTTATTATCAAATACCGCGATAATGGTTTCATTCATTGTATTCAAACTTTCCTCGTATTCGCATTGGAGGTCAGGATTTCTAATCGTTTCTAATTCTCTTTAAATTCGAAATTATTCATTAAATTAAAATATCAGGGCAAAGTTTTAAAGTTCATTTGTTATGAAACTTGTTTAATTTCTTTGATGATCTAATTGCGCAGATTAGCGCGCTATCTATATAGGAATTGATTTTATGATACAACTTGTTAAAATTTTGCTTAAGATTTATTGCCAACTTTATAATCAAGCAAAATTTTAATTCATTTTTCTTAATAATTGTCAAGATGTGGATAAAAGATAATGTAATTATAATTCTACATTGGTACAAGGTTGAGCATCTAATTTTTATTCAAACATTGCTACAATAATATTTTGAATATATTATTAAATTCTTGATAAAAGGGTATTTTAAAAATTAAATTCTCCCTTGATTCTCTGAGAACTATTAAATATATAACTTTTGTTTAAAATTGTTTGTTAGAATAATTATCAATGTTATATCAGCACGTAAATTCTAATTATTTTAGCCAACAATAAAGACATGTAATCCTTCAATGCTAGAAATTACCATGGTTTAAGGCAATTAGCATTTTTGCATTGTACAATTATATCAAGCTATTTTAGAATTAAAAAAATAATTTTGTAATTAATGTAAGGCTTACTCCGGCTAAGCTTTATATAATTACTTCTATTTAGAAATAATAACAGAAAATAGTCTTTAAATAAAGTTTAAAGACTAAACCTTGAAAATTTAAAGTTAATTTAAGCCCTTAATTAAACATTTGTTTTTATTTGATATTGACAAAATAAATTATATTTAAAATTTATAAACCTAGTTTTTTATATAAATGTTATTCTTAATAACGATTAACTATATAACCAATTCTTTAATAATATTAATAAATGCTCATGTAGTCTTTAAAAAATTAAGACAAACAAATAAAAGTAGCTTGCAATAACTGTTGGGATAATTTTAAAAACCAATACATATTTATGTAGCCTTTGTGTACTTTGTATTTTCCAGACATTTCTAATATATTTTAAATAAGTTTTATTATATGAGAATTAACATAAAATATTTAAATATAAAATTTTACAACTATTTGCTATATCATCATCATATATAAAATAAACTTCTGTGCAAAGTATGATTTTTAAACAAATAAGTGACATATCACGCGATAATAGTAAATATGAATTCAAGTTTAACGTGAATTTGGTTTTTAGTCGCATTTCTCCCCTTTAAAGCTCTTTTGAAAATATTTTATTTATTGTGTTTTTTAAAATACTATAATCTTATCAATCAAAATGTTATTGAGTAAAAGTATAAAGCTTATTTTGTACGACTTGCAGACAAGTATTTATTTATAAACAAAAATAGAATGGAAATTCCAAATTTCGCAAGATAGTCAGTAGCTTTTCCTCTTAACCATTAAATAACTTGTTAAATACTATTAAATAAATATATTTTTTAATTATTTAAATTACTCATTATCTATAATATAATGATAATTATGTGTGGCTTAATTTTGTTATAGCATGCATTAGCGTATGCATTCAAGTGTAACATGTTGAGTATTTTATAACATGTTAAATGATTTTTTTTAGATCAAGGGTTAGCCTAAATGCCGTTCGCATACGACATAAGATTAGAAATTATTGCCAAACAATTAAAAATAAAATGCAATTTTTAAAAACGCATGGAAAGACTGCACAGTATAAATTATAGAAAGTGTGATGCTAGCTTAGAAAGCCTTAAACTCATTTATGGAATATTGAAAATTGTCATAAAGTCATTGAATATAACGGAAATTAATTTAAATTAATCTTAAGTTCTGAAGGATAGGCAAAGACAAAATATGTGTAAAGATTAATTTACATAGATTCATTTAAGTTTTTGTTTGTTTTATATTGGAATACATACTATTATTAGGATTGAAAAGATTATCAAGACCTATTCATCAGGATCAAGGCGATGAAAAGATTATTAAAAAAATAGTCAATGTTAACATGCAAATATATTTTGAATGTCTATTGTATATTATAAATAGTTTATGTAAATTTACTACGACTAGATTTGACTAATGTAAATTTAATTATACTACAAAAAAATTGTTACTAGTTTAAAACTTATTTTTTGTTGTTGCTAGATAATGATTTGCAAATATATTTTAAAAATTTAGAACAATTGAGTTAAACTAGAATAAATTGTTTAAACTAAAATTAAAATTAAGTAATAATTTAGTCCGATTTAATAATTAGCAAGCTGCTACATCAGAATTAAGTTAACATAAATTTTTGGTAAATTTAAATCAATTAAAATAATTTTTAAATTAATTAATTTGATCAAACTTATTAGCTTTTGCCACATTTATCAAATTCATAACACAATTTCACCTCAATTTCCATTATTGTTATCTTTAAAAAATTAAAAATCAATTTCATAAATACAACTTTCAATATTGAAAAAGGCTCGAGGTAAAATTTAAGCTGTTTAGAATTTATGGACATGTGCTGCTGCAGTAAATAAACAAATCCAATGAGTTTTCCTTCCCTTCGACTAACAAAATGCAATCGATATGTGATATGCGTTCGGATAACAGCAGAAAAACCAAAAACTTTTAGGATTTTGTTAAAACACCAAAAAATTTTAATCAACTATTAAATAATTTCAACACAAAAATGCAGGATAGTGAAATAATTCGCAAAGAAACTGAGATATTCGAGTGAACAAACACATTGAAGACTGTGTTATATCGCAGCGAAAAAATTGTTTTTGAAAAAAAAAATAAAACCAAAAACTTTTGCGAAATTGGGTCAATCGCTGAAAGGAAAAGTTTGTTCGTTCTCTGCCGACAGTTATTTCATAGATTAGCTGAAATTTCATAAATTTGGAATGCTAATTTAATGATGACTAAACTAACATTTGAAAAATTATAAGTACAAATTCATTTTTTGAAAAACTAAAATGTTATAAAAATTATATTTTTAACCTGAACAGTTTTTAAATTAATAATGTAACAAATAGAATTATTATATATTTAAACTGTAGATTTTAGTGACAATGATATTGAATTTAGACTTTTTTATATTCATTATATTGCCAAGGTTGATTAAAAATTTAGTTGTTTTGTTTTAGATAATTTAGATTTGGTTATATTTTAGTAATTGTTAATTGCGCTAGCTTAATGAGGATTAACACTATATTACGCAAATTATACTTAGATGACTCTAATTGCCATGTTAATTAATTTATTTGAATAATACTAAAAAAAAATCCATTTCCATTATTCAGCACAGGCGATAATTATATCCAGCATAAAATACGAGCTATTTTTAAAATTAGTAATTAAAAAAATTAATCGTAAATAATTAAGTGCTTAATAATTAAGAAAATGGTAATTAAAAAACACATTAGAAAATTTCAAATTGTATTTTAAAATAATTTATACACTGTACAAGTATTATACACACAGTTAGTAATAATTACATAAAATAAAAGACTTACCGAAATGAAAGGTAACTTTTGATGAAATCGAAACGCAATCGAAATCGCAATCAAAAGTCTAACTCAAACAGTCAAACAGATGACTGAGAGTATTGTGCAATCGTTTGATGCAATCGATTCGTCTGTAAATGTAAATCAATAGATATATAACAATAAAGACATTTCTTTTAGACATTTCGCGTCCACTAATGGCAGCAGTAAATCAAAATTCAATTTTAGGAATGAATTGCAATTCACTTATTCTTCACTGATATACTATACGTGTCGCTCAAAACACTAGAATACTTACAACAAAATTAATTATGAAATATAAAAGAAATAATGTTTCGGTTTTTGCTTTTATTCTGGCGTCTCATTGCATGTCTCGACTTACGAAACAATAGAATCGCTATTTCGGTGCATCTCTGCGTCCGGCCTATCATATTGTGGCGCAATTCTAACCGACAATCAGGTCTCGCAATTGAGGCCTACTTTTGCAGAAACACATAACTTATTACACGTTTTACAATCAAATCAATTCAATCGACAAGAATGTAGAGACAGATAATTGTTTTATGGATGGGTTTAGGAGTTTATCAAACATTTGCGCAGAATATTCGCAAAACATTTTGATTTATGCGAATCGAATGAATTGATTTGTAGTTACGAATTGTCGTTAGATTGCAGTTTCAAACTAATCTGTACTTTAATATTGAAAAACACGATTCGCCCTAAAATTGAATTTTTATTTACATTTCTGGTTTAATTACCTTGATAAACAAAAAATTATAATTAAAATTCACAATAATATTTACATGTAAAAATTAATATTTTTAAAATATTTATTTTATTGATAAAATACGGATATAAAATTGAATATTAAGCGGAAAATCTATCGAAAAACGAACGTACTATCAAATTGAAGTAACAATCAAACAAATAATTTAAGCAAGCTAATTATTTTTAATAAAAAGCAAAACCAGGACATTTCTGCTATAAAATAAAACAAAGAAAAAAATTAATTGCTAAAATAGTGCTTACCAGGTAATTGTCAAATATCACGTTTACAAAGATGATTATTTAATTGCTAGCAAGATGGAATTATCTTCGCATACAAATTAACGCAAACTTATGATTGCTCTTCAGAGTTGATTAGCACGAGTTGTCAACAAAAGCAAAATTAGGAAAACAAAGAATTTGCGTTCAATTGAAGCCGAGAAGAGGTTCGAGTGAATGCTCTTCAAGTGTTTGCTATTTATGAACACTTTAGGAGACTTTCACTTTCGACGAGAATTTTCTTCGCAATAGAAACGAATGTCAAAAGCGGTAAACGAAACAAAATAAACACTTCGGCTATGACTCCGAGTCTGACTAAGCGTTATAATTACGAAACGATATTACGATTCGTATCATTGAGACAACGAATGATAGTTTTTGATATTTGAACAAAAACTGTGAGAATTTCCAGCAATTATATCGAAAAAATCAATAGTAAGTACTCATAGATATGGCGATGACGTCGAGTGATGCATAAAAAGTGGCGAAACCACTCGCAGACCGACTCTGCGCTGCTCTGCCTGTGGGCCGATGTCTGTGGGTTGGGATACTGGCGCTCGACGAGAGTGAGTCGTTTAGCCTTGAACATAGTTTTTATATAATAAATGACCCCCAGGCCAATTGGTTTGGCTTACTGCGGATATTGGGCCGGGAGCATAGAGTACTCAAGTACTTTTGTTTATCTTGCCCAATTTCGACAATTTTCGTCTATTATAACGTATAAACTTATCTGGCTAATAAATTCAACCAAACTTTTAGACTGAAATTTCTTTTTCTTTCAATGATCGAACGCAATGAAAATTTATACTGATGCGAATAAGCAAAATTTATTTCTAATTATTTTTATTTTTAACTACTATTTAACATAAAATATTTTTATCTTGCTAATTTATATATCCTTAACATCATAGACGTGTTACATGGAAATTTACTAGGTAGTAAATATATGAAATTATTTTAATGATTTATATTTAAATATTTAATTATTTTGGTGATGTAAATTTTTGTTTGCAGCAATTATAATTGTTGTTTACAAAATATACAGTAGTTTTATAAGTATACAGATGAAATATCATCTCTAAAACTTTTATTAAAAAGCAATTAAGCATGCTAATTAAATATATATAAAACGAGGAAATATTTGATGTAATAATAAAAAATAGTCAACACATTGTCGTCTTTAGGAAATTTGCTAAGAAATTTGCAAAAAATGTTACCAGATAGATTTTTAATTGCAAAAACGTGCTAAACAAATACTGATTATGCATGTTTCAGCTGAATTTAATTTTTACAATTACCGGTAGTTGCTTTATTTAAAACTGTTGTGACTATTTAACTAAGTTATTACGTATTATAATGTAAATTAAGCTAATTGTTTTTGCAAAAAGTATTGGTTTTTGATATAATTGCAGCTTAATAGAAATCTAAAATAGCATAATTTATGCAAAATAAATTATATTTAAAATTTTTATTGCTTGTAAATTACATTTTATTGTTTTAAAAATCTGTTTAACTATATTTTTAACTTATTGTAAGTGTAATTATAATAATTAGAAAGCAGGTATAATAGCAGTATAAATAATTTTATAATCAAGATTGTTACAAAGTGCTGATCATATACGCACTTATAAAATCAATAATTAAATTGCATCAATTCATAAGGGACTATAAGCATCACATGTTTGCTATGAAATGGGCTCGCATTGTATGCAAACAAATAACTTGTTATTGTGTGCACTTGAGCTCACATTTTGTTCTAATTTATATAACAAACATTTGGTACTATTTTAGATGAAATGAGAAATGCTTATAGTCCCTTATGAATTGACGCAATTTAATTATAAAATGCTATGCATAATTTAAGTCTACTATTTTTTTTTTGGTAATGATTAACCTGAAATTTATTTAATTTAAAAATTATATCATGTATTCTTTAATTATTAAAGTAGTAATCGTTTAATACTAATAATGTTTGCTAATATAACCCAATTATAAAACTAATAAATAAATATAATATAAATATTTAACTATTTATTAATTGCAAATATTGTAAATATTTTGCACAAAATATTAATATTAATACATGCTAACAAATTTAGCGCAATAATTTTTAAAATTTAAATGATGTTATGCATGATTTGTAACAATTTTTACTATAATTACAATTAGTGTTTGATTAAAAAAACTTCCTGATATTTTAAAAGGATAGTTATCTAAAAACATAGAAATTAATTAACTGTTTATGGATAAAGAATAGCTAAATTTATCTTTGTTTGATAATAAGTGAAATGTAATTGTTCAGCATACAATTTTAGGAACATTGTTCTTTGATATCATGTATTTTTGTTAAACTCAACTTTTATCCAAGTATATTTAGAGTTTTACCAAAGAGTATTCATATAAATTTTTAGAAATATATTTTGAAAAACAACGATTAAAAACAAATTTATATCTGGAAAATTTCCAAACAAATCAAGCTATGTATAAACTTTATTTGATGAATACCATAGATAATAATTTTGTACATCATAAAAATGCTTTCAAACTAAGCCCGGAATATCACGGCATTTGTCAAACGATACATTCAAATACAAACGTCTCATGCAATCAAACAACTGAATCGAATAAATAGCTAAACAAAACTCAGTTATTAGCTTAAAATTTTCCATGTAATAAATTTATAATTAGCTAAAAACAGAATTATAAAAATTTCAATTCTCTTTAACTCAACGTCTAGTTAAGCCAGATTGAATGTTTAAATATAAAAATTATTGGTTTTAACGCAAATTACTAATTATTTTAATGAATTGAATGGCAGTTGAGGTCCATTTAAAATCGCAATTTATATGTAGTTGAGGTGTAGTTGCGATGGATTATTGTCATTATTGTTACTTGATACTTTATAACTTTGCAAGGTAAACTAAGTACAAGTCTATATTGTTGGCATCAAGAATAGCCACATTTAATTCAAGAACACATTTGCTACACTATAAACTCCAACCCTTTGTCTCTAATAATTTACATGCTAATTTACTTATTAGTTATTTTTAGTTAACACTATATTCTACAAAATTTCTCTCATTCTTTAATAGAGTACATATAAAATATAAAAAGTACATTAATATGCTTAAAATTGGTTGAAATTAAAATTTAAATCAGTAAACTTTGTTTATAAAATTTAGCCCAGTCTAACTAATTTACATGTAAAAGTGGAGCTATCGGTAATAATTCATGCTAATTTAATTTTATTAAAATCTCTCATATTCATAAGATATAATGTATAACAAAATTAGTTATCAAGCATATATTTTTAATAAATTAATTTTTCGAATTATGTGAAATTATTTATTTTAATTGTCATAATATATTTAAAGTGAATATCAAAACTTTATCAAACCTAAACAAAAGTTAAAATGTAAAAATATCTTTCAATGTGGATAATAAAAATGTTTTACAGATATAATTAATAAACAAGTATATTTAATATTCTAGTATTGATACAATACAAGCAAAAACTTCAGTTTAATTTATGTCTTAAATTGATTTAAATTGCACTTTGAATTAAAAAATACTAAAATTTAACTTAAAATTCATAATTTTTTCCTATTTAATAAAATATATATATATATATATATATATATTAATAATTAATATTAAAATTAAAATAATTTAAAATTCAAAAACATTTGAACTAAAAAGAGTCGAATAGTGAACACAAGTCCTACTAAACTGAGCGGTCGGTCGAGAAATGCGTCAAAAGTTTTGACTCAAAACGTCGAACGAATATCTGTTCACAGATTAAGAGGCGTTTAGTGCAGTCGAGATGTAAACCGAAAACAAACAAAACTCAAAATTCAGAACTAATTTGCGTTTGAAAAGTCAATTCCGACTTCGGGTTAAATATGTAATAAATTGATTATTAATTTCAAAAATATTCAGTCAATTCGATACTTGACTTAAAGTGCGGAAATCATCGAAAAAGTCGTATAATTTGTTCACTAATTACGAGATTAAGTGCAGAGTATTATCAAAGAAATGCATTTTTGGTCTCTTTTGGTCACAAACTCGAAGACCAAACCAATCGGTGTTTGCATTAAAAGAGATATCGCTTTGGAGTCAAACAGCGGTCGGAATGACTTTCGCGAGGAATGAGTCGACTTGTCGTTCGTACTCTTCCGGGTACTTAATGAAGTTGGCGACGTGAGGGGCCTTGTCGAAGGCCTTCCAGGTCACGTCGATGCCGTTCCGGCGCCAGATCTGCATCACCGCGTCGTTCGACTCGGGAGTGCCGACGGGGTCCGCGTTCGACACGAGCAGAAGGCCGGGACAGTTGATGACCCGGTGCTTGTAGGCGTGAGAAGAGGCCGCGTAGTGTTTGGTCGCAATCGAGTAAAACAGTTTCATATGCGTCGCGATGGCGCTCCGGAGGATCGTCCGCATCACTGGGTTAGTGGTGACGGCGCGCGACAGACCGTTCGGAATGGCCTCCAAATCGGCGACTGAGTCGCAGACAATGCCTTTGACGGCCTTCACGAGACGCTTCAGCAGCTGTTCATTCTTCTGGCGCTCCAACTCGACCAGTATTTCTCCGAACTGATAGGCGCCGACAGAGAAGGCGTGGATCACTATATCGGGATAATTGTTGGCCTTTTCGCTGAGGAAAGTCAACGCATTTTTGGCCACTCTTTGCGAACCCTTTTCGGGTAATAACAGCTCGAATGGAGTCGTTTTGATAGTCAGGACATCGAAACCGCGATTGAAGTACAGGTTTCGGTACTTCTCCAGGTGCTGCTCCTTCGCCAGCATCCAGGCCAACATCACCAGCAGCTTCCGCGCCGGCGGCACCTCTTGGCTGTCGCCGTTCTGGTCGGCGGCCGTCGACTGCGGCCGACAGTAGCGTAAAGTCATGTTCTTATTGACGACTAGACTGTCGCGTAAAGGCATCTACGGATCCAATGCTTTAATTCGGGTTTAGTTAGGCTTTCAGTCAATACTCACTGCAATCGACGACTTGTGAGCCATCGGCACATAAATGGCCGAAACCCGCGATTTGCGGACATTAAGACAACCTCTGGTCAAACAATTCAATATTCGCATCGTTTCCCTTCCGACCGAAACACTCCAAATCCAATCGATTGCTTCCAAAATGCGGTTTTAATTGCAATTAATATTGCGATTAAAGTGTAATGTAATTAAAATTATGCAAAATATGAGTTAACGTATAATTAGCGGCAATTAAGTGGAGAAAAGAGCGAAAAACAAAACAAAACGCGTATTCGCTGTCAAAACAAATCACTGTTTCAGTCGCGACACAAACGCCACTAATTGGCAGAATTTACAACAAGTTTAGAATTCTTTGAATATACAACTTGCTGATTTTAATTGTATTTAGTGTTTCATAAATTATTATTATTAGTATGAATTTGGTATGTACACTTTATATTATTGATTAGTAGATTACAAAGTGCTTAATAATTTTTAGGCTATAAATAGTAAACGAAAGATAAATATTCTTTTCTGATAACAATTTTTAAACATACTGCAACTAGTAGCATCTAGGACCTAGATACTTGGTGGTTTTTTTTACATCGTTAATGATTTATTTTTACACAATTTTAAGTTAATGACTTTTAAAAACATTTCATAAGTAATATTATCATGAATCTGAAATATATCATATGAAACGATCATTTTTTAGTATTCCCACTACAGCTTACAAAGTTATAATTCTGGTTATATCTGGTTTTATCATGCTATAAAAATTAAACATTCACTTTCTATTAATCGTTGTAAGATAATATTTTAACATTACACTTTGCAAAAGTACTAATACTAAAATATAAGTGCTTGTGCTTGCTACTCAACTCAAGTTTTTAAAACATTGCAAAATTAATTATTAAATGTGTAGAACTGTAATATAATTTATAAATATACTGTATAGTGTATAGTGTATACTGTGTTAATAAATTTTAATACAGTGCACAAAAATGATCATGTCTATACTTTGAGCTTTGGATAGAACATTAGACGATAACAATTTATAAAAAGAGCTTTAAAATAAAAATATAAAATTGAGGAAGGTACAAAAATGTAAGGTTCAAGGTTAAAACTGGTTATGCATTTTAAACAGTAAATATAAGTCATGCATTATAACAGTGTAGTGCGGGTTTTACTGTATTATATTAAAATATTTGCTAGATTTAAAGTACAGGTTTATTATTATATCTGTATTAACAATTGATTCAGATATAATAATACATAAATTATTAACATGGGAAATCTAACACATTTTATGTTGTAAGTTTTATATAAAAGAATAAGATTATCGATATACTAGGTATAAATCATAGTTATGTTAAGTTAAAAAATAGTTTAAAGACATTTTAAAAACGGCAAATTTTACTGACAAATAAAACATGTCACTTATTATAAAGCTAATTCTTTTACAAATTATATACATACACGAAATTAGTCAAGCTCAAACAGACTTCGAATTGAGCAAGTTTGATTTTGATTCAGCGTATTATTCCGCAGATAAACCCATTTTCAATACAACCGAAGAAGCGATAAAAGACGCGCGAAATGAGACGAACGCATGGATGCGGACGAATAGAGTGCCCGGACTTGTGATCGGACTCACCATTAAAGGCGAGACTATATGGAGTGAAGGGTTCGGCTACACCGACGTCGAGAACAATGTGGTGACGGACAAGGAGTCGGTCTGGCGTTTGGCCAGTATTAGCAAAACCATGACTTCGGCACTGATCGGTCAACTCATTGAGAGAAAACTCGTTGATTTGGATCAAACGATTCGCAAATATCTACCAAAAAGTCTATTTCCGGACAAAACGTTCGGCGGAGAGCCGGTGGACATCACTCTGAGAGAACTGCTGTCACACATGGCTGGCCTCCACCTGACCCGACCGGACGACTTCAATGAGGTGTTCAAAGCGACTAATGTGACGCAAACGCTGCCCTCGTTTAGAGACGAGGAACTGCGGTCAGTGCCGAACACGACGTTTAGTTATTCAAACTACGGCTTCCAAGTGGTCGGCGCTATCATTGAGTCCGTTCTGAACACTACGTATCAAAACGCCATTCACGACATGTTAGCCAAACTGGGAATGCGGTCGACGTTCGCCGAAACGCGCGAAATGATTGTCAAACACAGACCACAGTATTACCAGTTGTCGAATGTGACGACCGGTCTGTTCGAGAACTGCGGGATTATCGACGTCTTGTGGACGTGGGAGGGCTGGTGGTCGTCGGCCGGCATGGTCTCCACTATCGACGACTTGTTTAACTTCGGCAACCAATTGCTGTCCTCGTATAGAGGAGAAAATCCAAGTAATTGATTTATTTTGCATGTTTAAATTTATCAGGCTAATTTTTATTTTGTAATTTGTTTAGAGTTTTTAAGCCAGTCTACAGTACGCGAGTTGTGGTCACCGGAAACCATAAATAAAACTAAGCCTGCTGATCTTTTTGATAATGAATATGGTTTGTTGTTTAATTAACTTCTAGCAAGTAAATTCACTAATATTGCACAAAATTTTGAACTAAAGGAAAGGGATGGTTCCTAACGTACCTAAACTCGACGAACCCCTACCCCTACAAGAATCTTGTTTGGCATTCGGGAGGACTGACCGGCACTTCGACGATGTTTATGCTGTTCCCCAAAGAGGATATGGTTGTCGTCGCGTTTGGCAATCGCGGCGCTACTTATGATTTGGAAGATTTGGTTCTATATGTTGCGCAAAATTTCCAAAAATTTGTCTAATTCTTCACAAATAAACAAATGTACTGTGTAGAAAACAAGAATATGACGAGGAATGAGAGAGCAGTTGCATAATATTGCGTCGAACGGACATTAATTGCAAAAATTGAAATAAATTAAGCTTGGAAAAATTTTATTACCTGTAATTATTTCGTGATTTTTCAAAATGCAAAATCTAACTGTGTAATGGAGAGTTGAATGAAGTGGTTTGGGATTAGATGATAACCCGATTCTGTTAGCTAGTTAAGTAGCCCGGGTAGTAGTGCCGGTGCATTAGGATTTGAGTCGCCGAACAGTCAGTTTAGCGCCAAACCATTAATAACAGTTTAAAACTTATTAAATATTTTATTTATCAATAAATAATTTAAACATTAGATAAATATTTTTGGATAAGATTTGAATTTTTGGTTTAACACATATAAGAAAATAAGTACAAAAACAAAATTAAATTATAATTAGTTATCAAAAAATGGATAAATTAATGACTATATATGCAGTGATCGCACCGACACCATAACCGGTGTAAATATCTGACCAGTGGTGCCAATAGTTGATGCCTTGCGTGAGGCCGGGTATTAACCCGATTATTAGGAACAGAAATTGCAGCAAAAATATAGAATTGCTTTTTCGCTTAATATTGTAATAGAAATATAAAATTAAATAAATAGCCGAATAAGTGCCGACGGATGAGTGGCCCGAATAGAACGACATTCGCGACTCTCTCACCAGTTTGGGAATCGGGTTATTGCAGACGAAGTGCGGAACGTATGTCGCGTTCGGTTCACAGTAGTGTTGCGCCGAACAGAGGCCTGGAATGAGACGATTCGGGTTAATACGGAAACAAATGCTTTTAGTTCTACCAACATATGAATTGCTGTTAAATTTCTAAACTTAAATCCAAAACTATTTAAGCGATTGAATTGATTGCAAACATGTATTCATTGATGAGATTCTCAAATATTTAACGAATAAATATCAAACAATTTATTTAGTTATTTAGTTAAATCAATTATAACTGCAAAGTGCACAGTTAAAATTAATATTTAATCTGGATAGGGTGAGCGAGTGAGCAAATGAGCAATTGAGCAAATGAGCAAATGAGCAAATGAGCAAGGCACAAACCCTGTATGGAATTGGGTCGCAGTCTCCCGAAGTAGACTTTGGCGAAGAGGACGAGAATGAACGTCAAGACGAGACCGAAATAGAATCGCTTAGTCTTCGTGTAAATCGCTTTCGGACTCGACTTCAAGACATTGTATTCAATGAATAGCATAAAAGCCATCGGAATAGTGAACCCAAACGCCAAGAGATACGGCATTCGGATAGCGATCGGATAAAAGGGTTTGAAAATCGATTTGTCGTTGCAGTCGAAGCCTCTCTCGAATGGATTTATGTATTTCCATAATATCAACGACACTATTGTCATCGAAAAGAGTATCACTAATGAGATCTTCATTTCGACGCAAACAGCAAAACTTTTGCCAAATAAACGGTGGAATCGAGTCAAACATTTAAAGGCATTCGAAAGCAATGAAAATAATCGCAAAAATCTATTTTCGAAAGCACTTGAAAAACATATTTCAAACTCCAATTCACGTCAACACAAACCACGTGTTGTCTGTTGTCATGGCAATGTAGCATGTTTGATTTACGACTCTTCAATTTTCAAACTTTTCGGCGCTACACTTTCCTCTTGCATTAATTTCGTATTAAAAACAGGACATGCTAATCTTAGTTTGCTAATTTAATTTTAAAATTTTGTTTTTAAATTTATACGTTTCAAATTTGTTTTAATTGAATTTGGTCTTATGTAAATTTACATGTATGTTTACTGTGTATTATTTTTAATCTTTGCTCATTTATCTAAAATAAGGCCAATGACATTTAAATATTTATTAGCACAAAACTATGTATTAATCTCAAGTATGATTCAATAAATTTTGCTTGTCACTAAGTTTATTTAATATTATTTTTCTATTTTAATAAGAATTGTTTGTCCTTAATTTGTTTGTGTTTTTTGTTATATTTTTGAGTTCATCTTAATAATTCTGTATTAATAAGTATATAAATAATACATGTATAATTCTGTATTAATATAAAAATTTATAATTACACTGCCAATTTAATTAAATTTAATATAACAGTGTATATTGTTTAGTGTTAACAGTGTACATCATTTATTAATTATTGCAGTTTTAAATAAAGGAAATTAAAATTAGTTTATTTATTTAAATTTGCAAATAAGTTTACAACAATTTACCATACATAAATCTAGTATTTTATCAAAATAAACTTTGAAATACTTCCAACAAAATTCCTATTATTCAAGTGTTTGATAATTATATTAACTATAGAGTGTATTTGCAAGGTTGAACATTTCATATTAATAAAAATTCTAATGTAACAATATACAATTTAGTAAAATAATATTGCATTTCTATTTTTTATATATATTAAGTTAGTTTTTATTTAATAAAACAGTATATTCCATTAACTTTATGAATACTTACTAATTTATAAAAACATAATAATCATAAAAAATAATTTTGTTTTTGTTATGTTAGTTCTTATTATTTTAATTATAATTATCTGTAAAAATAACATTAAAAATAATAAGTAATAAATTAATAATTAAAACAAATAATAATATTAATTGTATTTAAACTTTTAAACTTATGTTAAATGGCAAACAATAAAAATATTTGTCAAAACTAATTTCGCATAAACAAATAACAATGAATAAACACTTGCAAATGTATATGCAGAACAAAATTTCATTTACAAATGCTGATTATTAATTCACATTTCATATTTGCTCAGATCTTTAAAATATATATGCAAATATGATAGGTAATTACTGTCAATTAAACTTTCGACATGCTTAATTAAATACGAGACAATTATCAAAATATTATCTTTGCAAAAAGTATATAGTTATTAGATTTGAATAATATTTTGAGTGAGATATGCATTTAGCAGTCGTTATGTTTATCTAAAGATAAAAAGCGTTACAAACGGTTCGACTAATAATGTTATTCTGAAAACAAGTAAAAATCAGTACATAGTCTATACGACTACTCCGAATGTACGAATTGCCAGTTTTTACAGTGTATTGAAAGATGAGATATTAATA
>JAQIXC010001109.1:0-16809 GCA_034697605.1 Metabelba pulverosa
TTGTTTAATAAATTAAAGCATTGTAACTTCAAAACTTGTAAAACTTTCTATCCGCCGTTATTCCGGCCCAATCGACAAATAGACTAAATGTTTTGATTTTGACATTATATTTTTTAAATGTTGTTTTTATCAAACTTGTTATTAAATTTGTATTTTATTCTAATTGATAATCTCTTTATCTTTTGTGAACTTTTATGTTATTTAATAGAAGTTATTCGTACATAGTTAAAAATAAAAGAAATTTTATTGTTAATTAAGTTTTAATTAACTCTTTATATTTACAACATTTTTAATAACAATAGTAACAAAAAATATAATAAATTAATATTGCATTGTTATTTATACTGTTTTTAAAACAAGTTTTTAAGCAATAAATTTAATAGAATATTAATGCAGTATAAAAGATTTGTTTTATTTTAATACTTCATGTAAAGTTTACATTCATTCCATTCATTTATATTCTATAGTATATTCTATATATTTTGTTATTTTTTATGATGTAAGATTTTGCAATAAAACCTTTTAAAAAACTGCTTAAACTCAAATTCATATAAAATAAAAAGATGTTATTTAATAAATTAGTAATCTATAATTGCAATTTATTTTGCATTTGTGTTACAAACATAAATACCTTTCCTCAGTATAATTTTACAATAATGTATTAAATATATGCTTTCATTTTATAATTTTATTTTCCCATAATTAAAACATATTTAATTAATTTAATTATATGCAATTATTTCAATGTTTGATTTATTTACTTGCTTTATTTTAATTTTAGCACTTTAATCGTTCATATATTGGCCGATAAATTGTATAAATGCGTTAAGATAGAAGATATAAATAAGCATGTTAGAATGGTTAGAATGGTTAGCAGCGCAAGCCTTAGGACAGCGAATAGGTTAGAAGAGAGTGGTCTTACCAGGCGTTGGAAATCAATTTCGGATTTAATGATAGTGTGTTGGGAGGCTCCCTGTGCCTGCTGGGCCTGTGGTAAAGTCGACATTTTTGAAGCGGTTCTCAACTTCTCTTATGGCTAAACACAAGCGATTAATACATTACTACAAGACTTATAATTAAAACTCAGTTTTCGACAGCTTTTCCACTCAAATGTCTTACTCTAAAAGACTGAATGCATTGAAAGACTCGGAAAATGCGTTTTCAGTTCATCACTAAATCGTAGCTCAAATTTGTCTGCTTTTCATCGCTAAACAACTCATTGAATATATTTTCGGTAACCGATAAGTAAGAGCATTAAAGAGGAGGCGTTACTATAATTTAGTGCAACTTTATTGTTGCTATAATAGTAATAGTCCGGTGTTTAACCCAAAATTTTTTTCATAAAAACACCAGAAGTGAAATGTTTATTAACTGTATTGGCAGTACAGCCACAATGTCTATTGGCATCACTGCTATTGAGGACAGCATACCGTTTGCATTAATCTTACTGGGTTCGAGCTAACTGGTTGGTTTCATTAAAAAGATGTGCCAGTGCTGTGCGGAATACGAGTGAATGAGCCTGGGTTTGGGTGGGGTCTCAATCAATGCACACATACACACACATACGTACGCACACATAGACATACTGGACATATATGCACATAGATGCACAGTTAGCTTGGAAATTGTTATCATTGCTGGCGAAATAGCTGCGGTTCTGGTTCTGCACTGGTGCACACGTGCTTTCGTACGTGCAATTCGGTATGTGGTGTAGTGCTGCATGTGCTCTATGGGTATGTGTGCGATGAGTCTAACACTTTAGTCTCGGTAACCAACAACAAACCTATGGTCTGATTACTTGAGCCCATCATTGCTTTCGATTCGATCGCATCGTTTGAATCCCAAACCAAAATGCACTGCAACTGCATTGACCTGAAAATCGAGCGCACATTCAGCACATTCTGCACATTCCCGGACTCAGACTCACCGAATACCTCACACTTTACTGCCCACTAAACAGCCCTTTCATCAAACATTCGATTTTGAGGCGATTTAAGCATATATTTGGCTTTAATTACAATTTCACTCAAACTCTAATTCAATGAACAAAATTGTTTCGATGTTTCTAACGCTTGAATTATATGTAAATTTAAATCTCTTTTCAATTAGTCTCTAATTATTAATGAGTTGTAATCAATATATAGAACAGCAAACCATTGATTATATTGTTTTGGGTTTTGTTTAAACATTGTTTATACAGTAATTACAAACTTTGTTCAAAGATTTGCAATTATTTCCGTTTTTGTGTCCATTTGTTCAAAGTTGTAGTGATGGACAATAAAACTAATGTCTCTTTTAATTACGCATGGTAGTCATCAGTCATAAGATTTAGGACCATGATTAGAATTCTAATTTAATTACTGCTTTTGACTTATTAGCCATTTATTAATCAAATAGTTTGGCTTAATCTCCGAAAACTAGAAATACAAATAATAAATCATTTGTTCATTGTAATGTCGTAAAAATGGTCCTTCAACATCTTTATTCTTGATAGATTAAACTGCTAAAATCCTAATTAATTAGGGCAATTTCTAAATAAAATATAATTAATTCATGTCAAATTTAAATATTTATTAAAGTATCATATTATTTTAAAATTAAAATTTAAAAAATTAATAATAAAAGCCATGTAAACTTATATTAAATTCAAATAATATGTAAATTATTTCGTATGAATAAATTAGCAAAATAAATTATTTATAAGCATAAGTTTAATTATGCTTTGAACTAAAAATTAAAATTGCCAACATTAATATTAGAGATTTAAATATGTATTTTAGTCAACATATGAGTTTAAAGTAAACACTAATGAATTACAAATATTTTGTAATTACTTTTGTTCAAAGCAAAAATCTAACATGTCAATAACTTACTGCACTAATTTACCACACCTTAGCAACTCTTCCGATTAATAACAATTGTTTTACATTAAAAATTGATATAAACTAATGATTTCTAGTTTTAATAATTATCTGAATATATAATCAAGATGAATTTAGATAAATTGTTACAGAACTATAAAGAGGGTGCTAAGAAAGCGGGTACCCGGCTCATTCCCGCTCAACACGTCCGCTCTGGCCTATCGGTTCAGACAATCGGCAGTTTATTCGCTCCAAATAATTACCACAAACTCTACGAAACAATTGATTTATTGAAGTATAAAAAGTGCACAAAAAATGTGGAAAATTTCAAATCTGAAACGTTTTCAGCGAAAAATTGTGTCAAAACTACAAACGATCGGAAATTTTGCGAAAATCGTGTTTCGCATTCAACTCAGACTTTAAGAAAAGAGAATTTATCCGAAATTAATGAATTGGTCGCTATGTTCGACGACAGGCAACTGCCTCTCTATGTATCCAAACTACGAGATCAGGCATTTGTGTCGAAAATAATTTCACCAAAACTTCTAATATTTGATGAGATTATCGATGAAATACTGATTGAATCGAAAGACCAATATTTAGTGTCACTAAAGCACTCAATAATTGCTTATTTGTTGAAAGACTTTCCGCGAAAACATGACTCTCTGAATAAAAACTCAATTAAACAAAAAGTTTATTCAAAACTGTTTTTTCGACTAAATAAACAATTCAACGAAAACTATAATTATTGTTGTCATCCAATCATTGCAGAAATCAGTGAAATCTGGTATAAAAAGTACGAGAATTTCGATTTATTTTCCCAATTTTCAAAACCCATTAATATTGACGAATTCAAGTCAATAATTAGAGAGAATTGCGAGAAAATCAATTCGAGTCTCCGCTACGAATGGATCGCTGACTGTAATCGAGTTATACTCAATAAATATGTGAATCTAATTACTGTCGATTCGGTTCGGAATCAGCGCTTATTCCACACAATCGCGGCGTTTATGTCGAGACTATTGCGACAATTAGTGCTGAAACACATCGACAAATGGACACAACTTTTGGCAGAATATTCGCGAAAATCCAAACCAATCTTCAAAATTATCATCAAATGCAGGCCTTCGGGAACGCCGTACTTCTCGCCCCTAATGAAGACATGGAATGAGATCTTTACGTATCCGTTGATTAAACTCTTGGAATGCAATCGAAACATCGAAAGAGTTGAGAACCAACTCATAGCACATAAGCGCCGCAATTATTGCAAAAAATACTTGTTTTCTGTCGATATAAACGATTTCGAAGTACAGAATAATTTGGTAGAAATCGGCAAAATTCTCGATAAAGAGAATGCCTGTCATCTCGTCATCGATCGCTACGAACGCGAGTTTACAAAAAATATTTTCGAAACGATAATCAAATTTAAAGACAGTTTTAACGAAATTGAAAACATCTATAAAGTTAAGGCGAAATACAAAACTGCTGTTAAGTGTTTGGCTCTGCAATCGAATCAATTGAATTCTGGAGTTTTTCACATCGATTGTCGAGATCTGAAACAATACGTCAAACAAATGATCGAAAACAGAGTCAATACACTAATTGAAGCGAAAGTTTTTGAGATAACATGTTTAGCGCAATATATTTGCCAGAGTTTCGAGAATATCGAACGAATCGTTAAACAAGAATTGAGTTCGACGTCCGAACTCGTCGACCAAATCACGCAATTCGAGGAAAACAAATCGAAAATCAATTTAATGCTATTCGATGTCGAATACGTTGAGAGACATTGGAATTTCATTGTCGAAGAGGGCTCTCAACTGATCAGTGAATCGGAATTCGAAGTATTTCATCGACTCTACAATTGGCCGAAAAGAATCCGAATTTGTTGTAATCAAAGTGAGAACCGATTCAGAGCTAACAAATCGAAAGCTGAAGAACAGCTGAAATCAAGAATTTCTAGTTTTCACAAAAAACTCAATACTTTCGACAACTTTTTGATCGAATTCGAGAAGAAGAAGCTTTCGTCGCCTTTCGAAAACATTTGCGATAATTGCAAGACTTTGGATGACTTCGAAATGCAATTAAAGAATTGCATTCGAGAGTCCGAAGACATAAATGCGGAAAAAGTTTTGTTGAATTGGAAAACCGATTCGTTTCCACTATTAGGACAACTCATTGAGAGGAAGACTCCTTTGGACTGCATTTGGAAGACAGCGAATCAGTTCCGACAAAACGAAAGCGAATGGATGTCCCAATCGGTGCGCTCTTTGGATCTAAAACAGATCCGCCAATCGATCGAAGACTTGTTGAGTACTTCCGACAAAATGATTGAGACATTCAAACCCGAATCGAATGATTTGATTCAAAACGCGAATAGTCTTCGGCTAAACATTAATTACTTTAAACAAAATTACATTCCATTACTGGAAGTGCTGTCGAATCGAGTGCTTCGAGAGAGACATTGGCGTAAAATGAGTGATATCTTGAAACAAGACGTCTCTTCGGAATCGTTCCGCACATTAAGTGATTTGATTTCGAAGACAAATGTGACGAAACACGTGAATGAGATCCAGAGTTTGGGCAAAATGGCGACAAAAGAGAACGAATTGGAGTTGTTTTTGGAGCGAATGAAGAGCGAGTGGAGTGAGAACTGGCCGGAAGACGCGCTCGACATCGCGGCCAACAAATTCCTCGAAGGCGAGTGTCTCGACGTCGACGTCAAACATAAGTGCGTCCAAGCATTCAAATACTTGCACTCGGATTGCGTCCACTTCTCCGCACTCGTCAACAGGACGGCCGCCGAAGACGCCGACGACAGCAACCAATTGGTTTACGTCACGCCTCCGCTCTTTATTCACTTCATTCAGACGTTTAAAGAGCTTTTGAAACAAAAACAAAATCAAATCATTTGTCAGCGAAACCGATATCTGTATGGAATCGAAAAACTCGGTTCTGCGGCAAAACACGTGAAGTCAATGAGAAATAACTTAATTAATGACTTTCAGCCACATCTGGCCGTAACCTCTCACGAGACCGAAAACCTCATGATTGACATTGAGATGAAAACTCTTGAAATTGAAACCAATAAAGAGATAATAGCCGCGGATGAGGCCACGGCCAACAGGTCAGCCGTTTTGGCGCAACAAATCAAAGACGAGTGCATTCGAGAGCTCTCGCAAGCGATTCCGGCCATTAAGAGCGCAATCAATGCTCTAAATACTCTTAAATCAGACGACATATCAGTGCTCCGGACGATGAAGAGTCCGCCGATTGGCGTCAAAATGGTTTTGGAATCCATTTGTATTCTAAACGGATATAAACCCGAAAGAAGAACTGATCCAAAGACGTACGCTATCGTCGAAGACTACTGGAGCGCATCACTCAAGATGTTGAGTGATATTAAATTTTTAGAGAAATTGCGAACTTATGATAGAAATCATGTAAATCGGGATTCGATAGCATTGGTGAGACAGCGGTACTTACATTCCCCGCATTTCGACGCCCAGTCACTGCGAAAGGCATCGCTGGCCTGCGAGGGTCTGGCGCAGTGGGTCCGGGCGGTCGACATCTTCGATCGGGTCATTAATGTAGTCAAACCAAAACGCGAAAGACTGAGAGAAGCCGAGGAAGAGCTCCGGAATGTGATGCAGACACTGGAGGCGAAGAAACGCGATTTGAGAACCGCTTGCGATCTCTTCCAGCAATTGAACGATGAATTCGCGGCGATGTCTAAGAAGAAGAAAGAACTCGAAGACAACATTGAGTTCTGTCGACTCAAACTGAGCCGATCTAAGCAACTGATCACTGGTTTAGATGAAGAGAGGAATCGATGGAAAGACACTTTGGATGCGTTGCGCGAAAGGGACGAACAGATAGTCGGCGACACTCTCTTGTCTTCGGCAACTGTCGTATACTTAAGTGCTTTTAAGTCAAAAGACAGATATTTTTGTTTAAATAAATGGAAAACCTATTTGAAGAGCGAATGCAAACTCGCGTTTAGCCAACCCTTCAGTTTAGTCGAAGCGTTAGGAGTGAGCCATGAGTTGCAGTCGTGGAGAGCGGCCGGACTCGAGACGGCGTTCGACATCGAAAATGCGATTTTAGTTCATAACTGCAAACAAATGCCAATTATTATTAATCCGAACCAAAGCGTAAACAAATGGATACGAAATCTGTTTCCAAAACTCATTAGAATTCAATTCCAATATCTTAATGAAGAATATTCTAAAAATTTATTCTTCAATGCTATCAGAGCTGGTGATGTGGTTCTACTCGAAGATGTGGTCGATATTGAGTCAAATTGTCTAATTAACGAATTAATCGACAAAGTATTGGTCAATCAAAATGATATTCAAGTATTTGTTAATTCATTTATATTTACAATCAATTTATCGATGAATTAAAAACAATTTGTTTTCGCAGTTTTTAAGAATAAAAAGCGATTTAATTGAATACTCGAATCAATTTCGTGTCTATATGTGCGCTAAACAAAGACTGCATTTATCGCCGAAAATAATGTCTAAAATTAATTTAATTAATTGGACGACAAGTGGAGAGACGGCAGACAATGTCGTGGAAGAGGAGAGTATACGAGCGCTTCAGATAAGAGCCGAAAGAGACGATCAATTGACGAAACTCGAGGATCAGATTCTAGAGATGCTGTCCACTCGACAGGTATTGCCATTAATACAAAACTATGTTTTGCTTTAATTTTCAAATATTCCACTCTTTAGGCAAATGTTTTAGAGGATGAAAATGCAATCGAATTATTGGTTAAATACAAAAATCTAGCCCAACAATCGACACTATAATAAAATTGCACCTTGCTACACATTTTATGGCCATAATTTCCAATAAGCATGTAAAGCAAACCTAATTTTGCTTCGTTTGGTTCGATTAAAAACTTAAAAACATTAGTTTATAAATAATTTTATTAAACAATGGATTGTTGAGAAGTAATGTAAAAATATGATAAAAGAGTATATAATCGAGTTTATGGTTCAGTTTTGGGATGGATTTGAGGGTTGGCCGCCTGTTGCAACATACGTGTCCTCTTACGGGAGTAGTGCTGCCAATGCAGAAGCATCTGGTCCTCAATGAACTTCGAGCACTCGCTTCGGGACAGTTCGCGTCGGAAGTGCTCGTATTGTAACAATTCGAGAAAATGCAAACACATTGGATACCTGTGCGCAGGGATTAGATTATGTTAAACAGAAATTGGATGGGCATTAGTGGTAAGAATGGAAGCAAAACTTACTTCAAGTACTTCGCGTACTCGGGTTTCTTCCAGTACTGCAGATATTGAATGTAATTAACGAATGCCTTGTCTTTGAAGTAACCCCTTTGGGCTAAAACTGGAAGACATTTCAATATTTATATGTTTTGTTAAGATATCTCATATAAACACTTAATACTTATATACTCTGCATTGCAATCACAAGGTTTTGCAAATTTAGTTAAATATATCAAATCATCAATTGTTGAGCAAAAGAGTATGAATTGGAAACCAAAGCAAATGAAGAAATCACTTACAGTTGAGATAATTTGGATTTCCTAAACACTGCACGAATTCGAGCTCTATTTGAAAGCGCATTCTCTCCTCAGAATCTATAGAATAAATACAAGAAATTTCAAATAAATTTCATTTTAATCCAAACATTCATTATTACAATTCAATTCAATTCTGAATTCTAATGATTTCGAAACAAATGTATAAAAAATAAATTCTAATTCGAAGAAAGTTTAAAAGCGGTCGCAAAACAACTATCGCTTAACGAGTTTCTTCTCGAAGTCAGTCCACAAATAGTGGAGATCTCGGTCTGGATCTAAGGGAACGGCGTCTTCGAGCAGATCCGTAATCGTCTTCTCTTTAAAAATTAATTTCTCAAGACTTCGATTCGAGTCGTTTGTATTGGCATTAGAAGCGACACAAACGCAGTGTTTGCTATCGAGAAGACTCTCTTCGAAGAGCCAGTCGTCGAGAAGCCGACCGTCCACTCGGATGGCGGTGTCGACCGTTATCTCATCGGTTCGTAACTCATTGGTCGGACACTCGAAACTGATTCTCTTGAGATCGAAAGCGATTCCAATGCCTTCCGCTTTGACGTAACTCTCCTTCAGAGACCACAACCGTATAAATCGACTCAATTTGTGCCAATCGTTTGGACCGCTTGTTATGAAATGCCATTCGCTTTGAGAGAACTGGCGATTCATTAAACCAAAGAAGTGGTCGAGAGGTCTGTCGGACTGTTGGCCCGAGTACTCAATTTTCATCACATCAACGCCGATCTTCGCGCCGACGGCTGAAGCGCAGACGCAATAGTCTCCCGAATGGCTTATATTCAGATCAAACTCTTCGTCCACTCCTTTGAGCGCTTCCTTCACTACAAACGGTTTTCCTCTTTCGGTTCGACCGAAACGAATGTCTTTATAAGCGACCGATTGGTGACTCATATGCGCGGAACTCCTCATCAGAAGCCGTCCAATGAGTGCGAGTTTGGCGTCATTTTTGAAGACAAAGCGATTAATTCGCGACAACTCTTCGCTTTGGATGCACTCAACGGCCGAAAGCCATTCGCCTTTAGTTGGTCTCCATTTCGATGCGTTGAAGAACCAGCGAATGGCCGAAGACATCGACGGCTCAGACATACAGCACTCAATGCACTCAACGGCTAATCACTAATCAATGAATCGTTAATTACCTCTGATTTGTGACGGCATTAGCTTTGACTCCATTTCGAGGCTTACGTCCAATACTTTCGAGTCGACCGACGATTCACTGATTTTCGACTTTATTTCCTCGAATTCGCAATCAGTACTCAATTCACACCAATTACGTCCACAAAACAGTGCCTTATGTTTGACATAAATAATGTTTACATCCAATCAAATACTTTGTACCGATATTTCTGCAATAAGTAGTGAAGAGAAGCAAAGCTTAGGCTGTTTTACACATTATGTTATACATTGTGTTCTCCAAAAAGTAAACATTATTTTCCTATTGAGGGCTCAAACGAGCGCTTAAAGCGTAACAGTATTTGTGAAATGTATTCAAATATATCGGCATTTGTTGACTCATTTAAAGCCGAGACTAGGACTCAAAGTTGGGTTAAATTAGTGTTTAATTAAAGTATGAATTAAACCAAAACTAGTAATGAGTCGTCAGTTGTCGGTGTTGTGGGCACTGGTGTGGGCACTGGTGTGGGCGTCGGCAGTGTTGGCGTCGAGTGAGACGACCGGCAAAGTGGAGTCATTCCTGTCGTCGGGCAGTCAGACGAACAATTGGGCGGTTCTGGTGTGCGCTTCGAGGTATTGGTTTAACTACAGACATGTGGCGAACGTACTCTCGATCTACCGGAGCGTCAAACGGCTCGGCATTCCCGACAGTCGTATCATTCTGATGGTCGCCGACGACATGGCCTGCGACGCCCGCAACCCAAAACCCGCCACTATTTTCAATAACGGCCAGCACTTCATCAATGTCTACGGCGATGACGTCGAAGTCGACTACAGGGGTCAGGCATTGCACTCACGGCTCAATTGCTTTGTTGTTTGGCTTTAATCGTTGCTTTGGTTCCGCAGGATATGAAGTGACGGTACAGAACCTGATCCGCCTATTGACAGGCCGTGTGCGCGACGGGACGCCCAAATCGAAGCAACTTCTGACCGACTCGGGCAGCAATGTCTTGATCTACATGACAGGCCACGGCGGCGACGGTTTCCTTAAGTTCCAGGACTCGGAAGAGATCACTTCTGTGGAACTGGCGGACGCTTTCGAGCAGATGTGGCAGAAGAGCCGATACAACGAACTGCTGCTGATCGTCGACACGTGTCAGGCCGAGTCGCTCTCGCAGAAGGTCTACTCGCCCAACATCCTGGCCATCGGCAGCTCGAAAGTGGGCGAAGACTCGCTCTCACATCACGGCGACCCGACTATCGGTGTGTATGTCATCGATAGGTATACCTACTATGCGCTCGAATTCCTCGAAAAAGTCAAAATCGATTCCCAGAAAACTTTGGGTCAGTTTCTCACTGTTTGCCCGAAACGGGTCTGCATTTCGACCGTTAGTGTCAATAAAGACAATTACCGAAGAGATCCCCACAAAGTACCGCTCAACGACTTCTTCGGCAATGTGGCCGCCATTGAACTGATCCGTACGGATGAGTCGACACGAGTGGACAGAATCGACATCAGGAGTGACGAGAAGAGCGAACAGAAGCAGAACAGAAGTGAATACAAACTGCAGTCGAAAGAAGTCGAACACAATTGGCATTCCGTTAATCCGTTTCCATTCGCTTTGATTTGACGAAAAAAGTCTCATTTTGTTAATTAACCGAAATTTCTGTTCTATTTATTACTTAAAAATAAAATAGTATTTAATTTTAAATATTATTTTTAGAGTTTATTTAAAGATTGAATGAAACGCTTTTACATTGAATAAAAATATAGAGAGAGTTGTCTTTAGCGGACTTTAAAACCTGAATAACTTTTTACACATTTTGTTTCGAAAAAGCCTAACAAGTAATACAAATAAAGTTTTTCTTTTTGATTAGAGTTTGACATCAAATAATGGTAACAAAAATATAAGAACTAAAACTATTCTTATCAATCAATTATTACAATCATGAGATAATTTTGATTTATTTTTGTTATAATTATAAATTAACGTATAATACAATTTGAATTAAAGTCATATAAAAACAAATTCCGAAAAAAAACTTCCAGTAATTGAAAAAATTTCTTTTTTCGAGTATTTATTGCAATTGAGCTATTCGTCAAATAAATCAATTAAATTGTTTTCTTTATTTGTTTGTATGTTTGTTTTAATGTTTTAATCGACGCAAAAATCTGAGAGAATTTTTTTCATCGAACAAAACTCAGCTTTTTTTTGTCGAAATATTTTGATGATATTTTAAGACATTAAATGAGGAAAAAACGTCATTCGGTTTTTGTTTTATATTTTTGAAATACACTTTATAAAACTGTATAACAAAGTAATTAAAAACTTTAATCTCAAGACTCAAATTAGCTTTCAATTCAAGTATTCTTTTCGTAAAACATTGTTTTTATCGTTAAAATGACAATTTAGTCGTCGATTCTGTTTAATGTAATAATGAATTGTCGATTCGGTATAATATACTGATATTTAAATAAATTTAGAGTTAAATAGTTTAAATAACTTATTTAAGTAAAGCTAATTTTTAACAGTCATTGAAATCAAAGCATCACATTATAAATGCCGTTAATTATTAACAATAGTTTTTGTTGAAAAACAAATAAATATTTAATTGAATGTATTTAGTCGTATCATTGGCTGAAAAATTCAAATTCCAGATGAAATTCAGTTCGAAAAAAGTTATTACCGATTGAACCGCTTTTAGAAAGACATCCCAATAATCATTATAATGCTGTCACGTATTGAGTTAATTAATTATATTAAAGTATAAAGTGATTGAATTCTTGGTTTACCCCTCAATGTTATATTGAATATTCCAAACACAAAGGGCTTTACAATTAAACAAAATAAAAACCAAATTAATTAATATAATAATAATAATAATGAAATAATAAAAGACAAATAAAAAGCTCAAAAATGATGATACGATTGTATAAAAAGAGAGAAAGAGATAGAATTAAAACGTTAAATAATTTCTTTCCAAACAATAACTTTTGTAACTTTTCCAACATTAGACTTTCAAAACTTTCAAAGTTAGAAACAAATGCTTTTGAAGACTTTTTCTTGTGGTCAGACCACAAATCCATTTTTAATTTAGACGTTTTAATCTAAACGTTGAACTAATTTAGTCGTTTGATTCGAATGCTTAGCGAGAATTGCAAACAACGGTTTGGTTTATGTAAAAGTCGTTTAGTTTCAGTTAGAAGTGATCACTTGAAGTGCATTATCACTATCTTTTATATCACTGCAAACAGACATTCTTTGCAAATATTCTCCTTCTGTAGAAAACAAGAACAGAAATGACAAAAATGTAGTCTTTTTTATAAATATGTTTTACGAGCGCTAATTCGCCGGCGCGTCGGCGGGAGCGTCGGCTGCCGGCGGTTGGCTCGGTATCCAAAACACAGCGACAACAGATCGGATCAATTAATTTAACAACTCGTGACATAAGTTGTAATGAGTTCGTTAACTCAGAGCCCACATCGAATAGATTAGTACAGTATAGAGAATGAGAGTGTTGTGAGAGTGTATGTGAAAGAGTTGTACACAAAATCCAATTCAATTGTACGGAATTGGCGAGAATGGGTTCTCGAGCTAAAAGCACAGTTAGCTTAGTTGCAACCAACAGAGCACCCAATAATGTATATTCGCTTTAATACAATGAAGTACAATGTGTTTTGTTTGTATTCAATGTACAATTTTTAATTTCATGAGTGTCGAGATGTGTTGTGTTGTGTAATGTACAATCAGTATAGTTATAGTATACAGTAGTTTTGTTTGAAAAAGAGATTAGTTTACGATGTAATGACAATAATAAGTTAAGAACTAGAGATAGAGTTTTAAAGTGCGCTCTCATTAACGATAACTCACTTCAATCACACGATTGTTTTGATCAGATTATCATTGCTTTGAAATTATTCTTTGTTTGTATTTTAGTCGAAAATTTTATTGTGGACTTCATCTGTAGAAGAGACGAAACCACCTGGGTACTTTTTTGTTTTGTTTAAACATGACACTTTCTTCAAAATGCAAATTAGTGAATGGGTTAAGATGTGGGGGTTTTACTTCAAAACAAAAAACGTAAAGAAAATGTTGTTTCGTTTGTCGAAAATTATGAGCAAATCATTAAATGATGAAAATTATACACTAAATGATGAACCGATTACTAGAGACACCGTTTGAGACGCATTCGGCCCATCAGTGCAGCAGTAAATGCAGTTATAAAAGCGTTTAAAACGTTTTGTTTAAGAAAAACATAATTAGTATAAGACTGGCAACAAAAATTTGTATGATTCTTTTTGCGTTTCACCCTGAAACTCTTTTTCATTTTGAAAATTTTTAATTCATTTCGAATTCAATTCATCAGCATTTTTAAGACCAATTAAACCGCTTAGAGGAGAGTCTCGACTCGACTTTGTATTTAACATTTGACTACATTTAGACTCCTATTAAGTAAGAGAAATAAGAATTTCGTTTTGAATATGGGTTTCAAACAAAATCTTTAATTATTGATCGATCGCTACGTTTTTGCTTCAAAACAAATTCTTTTGGTTCTATTTGTGGCAATCCTTTTGATGCTTTTCAGTTCGCAGTTGTAATCAATTTTTTAATACTTTTTTAAGTTTTTTAAACTTTTTATACTTTGCTTTAGCGTAAAGTTTTTCCTCACAAATCCGATCCCAGATATGAGCGCTTAGAAGGGTTAGGGCTGAGAGGCTGAGAAGGGCTAACATTTGATAATATGATTAATTTATTAGACTTCATCACAAAATTTTATCTAGAAAGAATGGGAGGGGTGAGAGAGAGAGAGAGAGAGAGAGAGAGAGAGAGAGAGAGAGAGAGAGAGAGAGAGAGAGAGAGAGCATGTGAAATTGACAATTATAAAATTGGCAAGCTAAGAAATGGTGGAAAATGTTGAGAGAAATACATTAGTATTAATGAAATAATAAGTTAAAGTATTGGTAGAGTTGGTAGAGTTGGGGTGAGTTTGAAGTTAATTGAATGAGAGATTCGCATAATTTGTTTGTATCGCCAAATCGTGTGTATAATTGATGGCTCGAAAAGATGTAGTTTTGCTGCAAATAACTGGAAAATGAATTTTTAAAGTTTCTCGACTCGACTGGGATTCGCGAAACTGGCGAATGAATTGGGAAAAGGAGTACAGACAGAGAGCACTGGGAGAGAGCACAGGCAGACAGGTCGGGCAGAGTGGCCTTTTTAGGCTAATGACTTGGCGCTAATGGTTCCGAATGACGAGAATTGGAATTAAAATTTCTTAAGTTATTTGATATTTTTGAAAGCGAGTCGACGCTCGCCTCTAATACGGCTTTTGGTCTGTTTTATCAGCAATTACTCGAATGTATTGTCATATTCGTCGGTCAACAACACAAGACATAGATTGGCGTTAATGTGATTTACAGTATATGTGATGACATCTTATTTTAACAGCAATTCATTTAATTATTTTAAACATTGTTTTTTGTAACTCTAAACATAATTTTTACGCATTTCGAGCACAAATTCATATTTTGTGCATAATTTGTTAGAATAGGTTCGGAAATACATTCTGTCGGCGCTGTAAGAGGTGCCAAATGTGTGCCCAATGCCTATTACGGCCAACACTAACGCCTAAGTACTGTCGAAGCACTCAAACCGCTGTTCCAGCCGTTCGAGTGCTTAACGAATCTAATTTCGCAGTTATTACCGCTCGTCTAAAGTCATGTTAGGCTAAGTCAGCTTTTTTAGCAAGTTGCAATTTATGTAATTTGTCTGTTTTATAGTCGGAGCCAACAAATTGTGTTTTTGACTCTTTCTTCGATAGGAACTCATGAAGAGAAGGGATTTTATTTTGTTTGAAAAGAAAAAATAGTTATTACTGTATATCTACTTTTTTCTAACAAGTTTTGTTTTCTCATTCGGATCACCAAAAACTGGATTAATTGCTTTAAAAATAAAAATTAGTCAAAAAAGATGTTTAATGTTTATAACGTTTTTGTTTTTGATTATTAAAGATTAAAACTTAAATGAATTTTATTTTTGAGGTCTGTCTTCGGAGTCGAATGTTATTAAAAAAGATTAATTTGTATTAAATGTTGAGCACATGTATGCAATTCACGAATCGGTTCTATACTCGCAATGCAGTTCTCCAGTACACAGAATAAAGATTTTTTAATGAAATAGATTTGTTTTAATAAGCAATTTGTTTAGTCGTTTCGATTTAATACATGTGTGGCTTTCGAACTCCAATACTGCTTAAGGAAATCAATTACGAAAAGTCTAATTAGAGTCGAGTTTTTCAATTGAATGAATGACTCAAATCTGATAGATATTCGGATCGCATGCTTCAGATGTTCGCCGTTTTAATAGCGAGAGCTTTGTTTCGCAAACGAATGGCTTATATGAGAATGAGATTAATGTCGTAATGAGTTAATTGTCTAACACATCAATAGTTTTCTTTTTATCCGAAATATGGCACAAAATCTCTTCTATCGTTTCGCTCAATAAGAATAGACAGCTTTCAAAGACAGGCTCTCTATAGGCGTTCGGCGTTCGGCGCGAAGGCATGGAAGCCGTCGAAGCCGTTGAAGCCATTCAAGCCATTAGTGAATTATAATAATCGTTTTGTTTGTCATTTGCCGTATGATATATGGTTAGGGATGCTGAAGGACGCCGAGTCATGGGTACGGCAGACGCATTCACTACCCAATACTACCCAACACTACCCAACACTACACACTGTATACAATGTATAGAGTATGTGCTGCTCTGCACGGGCTTACCCTCGACGGCTCATTTCACATCAGATATCTACTTAATCGACTCGACTTTGTCTGCTTTTTAACCAAATTTCACCCAAAAAAATGCATGAGAAATTTTGCCTCATTTCATTTTATTTTATGGATAGAAAAAATTGTAGCTAGCTACTAGAGTAATTGTTTTTGGCAAACTACCAATGCGCCCGAAACCCCTTCGGCATCCCTAAGAGATATCTTTTTGTGTAAATCTCTATTCACTCCAGAGTTTATCTAAAGGCTATATATATTCGAGAATAGAGTCGAAAATATATTGCAATCAATTCGATAGAAGTGAATGTCATTTGTATTAATAATTCAATGTTTGATGTCTATTGAGAAAAGTGTCTGTAATTTATCGAATAGTCTGCAGCAAACTCGAGAAAAAAGGCAAAATCGGAATATACAATGATTATGGAAATTCAAGCCGCAACATATCAAGCATTTGCTCAGGAACTACTAGGCCGATTTTGGTCT
>JAQIXC010001110.1:0-16808 GCA_034697605.1 Metabelba pulverosa
AAATTAAAATTTTAGTATATTATAATTTTAATACGCGTATATTAAGATTAAATTTATTTTATAATTATATAATTATAATAACTTATCTTAGAATAAATTTTAGTTTTATAAACAGATTAGAAATATACTAAAATATTACTCATTAATATGTTGGCCATTAATAAAGCTATTATTACTTGCTTGTACATTTTTCCAAATTAGAATTTAAAATGATAAATGTATTATTGTTAGCAAAAATATTTTATACACAATTTATAGCACCATTTATTTGCTTATTTTTAAATAAATGAGTTAATTAATATTAATTAGTTAAACTAGATTTTAAATTAATCTTGTTTAATTAGCTTTGACTGATACAACAAAATAGTGAATGAATTACAGTTTTATTGCGTACTAGCTTTGCATGCAAAACATTTTAAACAGTATAAATAAGTTAACACGATATCATGTTTAATATAATATTTAATAAAATTCAAAAACAAACTGTTTTTGAAACAATGTGATTTTATTATAATAAAAATATATAAATCATGTAATTTTATGAATTTATACAAATATCGGCACAAAATTATAATTAGAAATACCTGTATACTAATTACATTACACAAACAATTAATAAGGCAAATTTTTATTTAATATTAAATCAATTGTGTTTAATTAGCGTCTGTCGGATAATACAAACTCTTAAATTAATTACAATTTTATTACATATTTTTTGTACAAAACATTTGTATACAGTATAAATAAGTTAGCAAAAAATCTAAATACAATTCTGTAACATGTTCATACTGTATACTACCATTGACTAGCAATGGATAATACGTGAGAAATAGTTGGCCGGTGCTGCCAATCGGGTGCCGCTGTCATTGCATTAAGTATATCTCGGACAGGAGTTAAATCAATGTTTCTATCATGTTTAAATAAATAAAATACAAAATTACATTAAATAAAAAATATAATATTATATAAACTTGCTTAAATTCATCGTATAATTCCGTAGCGATTACGCCAACACTATAGACATCTGCACTCGTTGTTAAACAATTATTTTCAGCTATTTTCGGCGCATTATACTTGTTAGTATTTTGAAACAAACCAAGAGTAAAATTTGATAATTTTAACTGTATTTGATTATTGATGGTAAAATTAATAAAGATATTTGTTGGCTTAAGATTGCCATGAATAAGCGGTGGCTTTAACGTATGAAAATATTGTATGCACTCCAATAGTTCTTTAAATATGCTTGTTGCAAATTGAAATTCATCTTGCTGAACGCTTAACTGTTTGCGTAAATAATTCTGCTCAATTATGTTTGCTAAGCTTGTTTTGCCAAGCTCCATTTGAATGTACAATTCATTGCGATTTTCAATCCATGTGCGTATGATCTTGAGCATTTTATTGCTATCTAGTTTACATAGCAAGTCTAGTCTTTCAAACGCTTTTATCCTTGCTAATTTATCTAAAAAATAGTGTATTATAGTATAAATAATAATAATAATAAAATAATCTAGTTTATTATTTTGTAGCTTACCATTAACAATAATTTTTTTAATACAAAATTCAGTTTTATTTAACTTTTCCACTACTTTGTAAACTTCGCCAAATGTACCATGACCGATTTCGTTGACAATAATAAAGTTTTTATTAAAATCAATAAAGTGATCTAGATTAATTATCCTACTAGTACACTGAACCTTATCGCAATAATAATCTATAAAATTCAAATAGTTTGTTTTCACTTGTTTGTCGCCTAGTAATTCGAAAATATAATTTTCCGATAAACATGCTAATACGTAGCCAAAATTTGCCACGCCTAAACCAACTAGGTCTTTAAACCTATCCATAGCTTTAATTAACCTTGGTAAAACGCAAAAATACTCATTGCTATTATTGGGGCATTTATACTTTCCACAAAAATAAAGAAAGTCATCGTTTGTTATAAAATAAGTTTGAAATCCGTTTGACACTATCTTGTTAATATTTTTTAGATTAATTAATCTGGGCATTTCAATTAAATCACACATGTTGACTTTTATATGACCAAGTATATAATTCTCATTCAACCCCCAACTATACGCCATTCCGTCGGATGTAACCGCAAATGAGCTATTATTACAACAATAAATGTAAACTATTTTGCTGTTTGGCATAAATTCCACTTTTGTTATCATGTCACAATTAGTGTAAATATTGTCGCTACTATTATTATACTTGTTAAAAACGCACTGATAAACTAGGCCACTTGATGACAATGCCAAATAATTTTGCAAGCCACAACTAATATCAATAATATTTTTATTCTTAAAATAATCTATTTTTGTAGCTTGCTGAAATCTTGGCAATTCAATGTCCGCGTCGTAAGTTGCGCCCCACTGAAATACATGCTTGTTGGAATTTAGACCCAGCACAAAATCGGAACCATGATAAAATTGTTGGATATTTTGATTACATAATTCATTTATTAATTGCGGTTTTGTAGTGACATTTGTGTTATGGCCTAAACCGAGACATCCATTTGCGTTATCGCCGAAACCAAACACTTTGTCGTCTCTTGTAATGAATATAAGACTTTTGTTTTCTAAAGCACCAAAAATATAAAACAGGTTTATTTGTTGTTTGTAATTATCAGGCACGTTTTTTAAGATTTTATAATTATTCAGTATTGACGACATATTTTTAAAACTTGTTATTAGGTATAAGCAGTATAGCCTTAGTAATAGTATGCTATTAATACTCTTGAAACAAAATTATTACAATGCACTAAATATTATTTTGTTAAGTTCTATGTCTATAATAATTAGTTATATAAGCAGATTGTTAAACATTTATCAAAACCAACTTCTTGTTAAATAAAATGGATATACTTGTTAGCATGACAATAATCAAAATCGGAATGTTTTTATTAAATTGCTCATTGCTCATTCTTTCATAGTAACAGTGATTTTATTTATTGTAAACAATTTTTTTTGTATTTTGAACTAATAGTAGAACTGATGATTAAAATAAACTGTATAAAATATGCGTGAAAAGCAATTTGTTATTCGAAAATATATGCAATGTAATTGTTTTTTAGTTTCTATAAAATCTAATTCAATAACATGCATAATAATACACACAATAATTTATTGAAAACAATAGTTTAGAATTGCAAGCAATATTTTTTAATTTAATAAATGTAGATAGTATCTTGATAACTTTTAACTGTGATTAACAGTCGCTTCAGTGGCGCTGCCTTTACCTCGCTTGCTCTTTTTACCGCCGCGTCCTCGTTTACGGCCGGCGCCGTGTGCCGGATGGCCACCGCCGCCGCGTTTACCGCCTTTTTTGGGACGCTGTACGTCTACCGCCGCACCCGTCGGCGGCGCGGTCATTGGCATTGATGCTATGCCTGCAGTTTTTGCATTAATAAATTAATATAATAATTATTTTATAGCATGTTCATACCAATTATTATATCGGCGATCAATATAACAATAATAAGTTGCTTGTACATTTCTCTTATTGAACAGTAAATTAAATGTGTTTATATTGTGTATATTGAAGATTTAGACATTGTTAGTTAATTTTACTTATATACTTTAAAAATATCATTAGTTTATTTTTTTATTTTACATAATTATTATACTTGTTTAACTACACCTATGCTGAGATAACACAAGCTGTTATTGTTTTGCAATCAAGTTAAGTGCAAATTGTCTAATTATTTTTAAATTTCATCAAAAAGTTTTCTATAAATTATTTTGCATAAATATTACAAGAATGTTGATATTATACTAATTAAAAATCAGAATGTTTTATTAATATACATTATAATTTACCGTAACAGTTACATGAATAAATATTAACATTGTACACAAACTTTTGCATTTCGTTCAGCATTAATAATAAAATGCTACATCAATTATTTCTATGTAAAACATATAAATACATTGTTTTGCTTAAAATCGATTTTATTTAATAATTTAAATTAAATAAATTACATAGATTAATTTGGAATGATAATTTAGAAATATTAACACAGTTAGATAAACATAACTTTAATCTTGATTAAATTTAACTGTTACTAGCCGCTGTGGGAGCAGGAGTTACACCACCTTTGCCTTTTTTGCCATGTTTGTGTCCTTTATGTCCCTTCCCGCCGGTGCCATGTGCTCCGTGTCCACCGCCCTTCTTACCGCCCTTTTTGGGTCCGCCCACCGCACCGGGCTCTTCGGTCGGTGCCGCCGATACCAGCTCTATAGGTATAACATTAGTAAAACAAATTTAAATAATAAGCATGGTAATTTTTTTTGATTATCTACTTACCGAGCACTATGCCAACAACTAATAAAGCAATAATAATCTGCTTGTACATTTTTCAAAGTTAATTATTCCAAATATCACAATTAAACATGATTAGCATAAATACGACTTATATACTGTAAAATTCACTTTGCTGTTTGCATAGCTACTTGTTTGATTTGATTTGTTTGTTGGAACAACATACAAATGAGCAAACTATCTTTGTTGTGCAATTTTGTAAAGTACAAATTGCAAAACTTAATTTTGAAATCAATCAAGTAGCTTTAAGGTTATATAAAATATTTTTTAAAGTTTTATATAATGTATGATTTTTATAAATATTTTATATAAGAATATATTTTTGTATTTCGTATTAATAAGTATATAAATTAATAAATAGATAGTTATAATTTATAATAATAATTAAATAAAATACTCATATAGTCATACTTATAAACAAACTTAAAAATAGGATAACAAAATTACATGCTAAAATTTTATTTATAAAAATAATTTGGTACAATCATTTACATATTTTTAAGTACTATAACATCACATTTTAAGTTTTACAAAGTTTAACAAGTCGCATGAATTTTTCTGATCAATAAACAAACTTACAATCATTAAAAAATACATTGCAACTTTTTTTTGCGAACCTAAATATCAATTTTACAATAAAGCCACAGTTAAATAAGCATTGTTATTTAAGTATACAGTAGATGTTGACGAACTATGTTGTTTACTGATTGCCGTTTTTGCCATAATTACTACCGCCGTAACCGTGTCGTCCGCCGCCATTATTAACAGCGCCGCCGTACCCCCGACGGCCCGAACTGACCGCATTTATCGTGCCGGCGCCCCCGTAACCGCGTCGGCCACCGCCGTTAGCATTACCCGGATTATACGCAGCACTCCCGCCATATCCGTATCGGCCGCCTCCCGCTTGAGCCGACACTATGTTTATGAATAAATTATTTTTAAAAATAAATAATTTATATAATATTTATAAGGTTAAAAATTTATTCTTGGTTTAGATAATAATAATAAAATAATAATTACCAAGCACAGTTACTAAAGCAATGGAAAGTAAAATTGCAAATAAATTCTTCATGGTAACTGTTTTGCTATTATTTTAAGTATTAATACGTGTAAGTTTTTTGCTTTTTAAATGACGAGTAACAAAATAGTTATTAAAGTTTCAAGTAGTTGATGCAACTTGCTAGACTCAAATGCAATAGGATTAGTACTTTAACATTAACTTTATAATGCTGTTTTTTAGGATGTAATTATACGCTAATTTTATCCTCATATACAAGAGAGTTTTCCTGTGTGTGTTTAAACTGGAATTTATAATCAAGGTTATTGTATTCTTAAAAATTTGATGTAAATGCGTAAGTTTCAGAGTAAAATAAAAATTTGTGATGATTATGTTGATAATGAAGGACAGGAAAAACAGGATAGCTACAACTAGTTTAGACGCACTAGATAATTGGGTTTAATGATCAAGCTTTATTACAAATTTAGAATTTGTACGTTTATATAATATTTTTTTAAACTAACCCATTTAAAATATGAAATTACATTGTACAAAATACTAGGAACTTAAACTAAAATAACCATGCTAAAAGTCCACATTATATTAATATCTTCAATCAAACAGTACATTGTTTGAAATACATGCTAAAATGCTGTAGATGAAAATAAATAAAATATTTGATTAGAATAATCAATTTACTTATTATCATAATTTTTCAAATATTTAATGCATTTCTTTGTTTTAGCAAAACTATCGTATAAAAGTGCATTGAAAATTTAATTAGCATACTGTTTGATTTCAGGCGAAAATAACAAATAATTTATTTAAAAAAAACTTACAAAACATTACAAAAATTATTGAAAACTTATTTCCGTATCTAAACATTGCATAAATAAGTTAAACTGAAAATCTTAAACAGTACATTTGACCAAACGAAATTTCCTGTCTAAACTCTGAAATAAGTACATGGCAAAATCGTAAAGATTTTAAAATTGTTCATGATAAAAATGTTTGCAATGAACACAAACGAAATCGGGTACTACGTAACGGATTTCTGGAACAAGCAGAGCGACGAGCGAATACTGGCCTATCCGCTCATGGATGGCGGGCCGTGGATTATCTTGCTTATTTCAGCAATATATATCTGGGTAGTAACACGCGCTGGACCCGCGTATATGCGTAATCGACGCGCGTACGACCTGCGCGCGACAATGCGCTACTACAACATCGCTATAACATTCATAAACGCCTGGATTTTGTACCGAGTTTTGAGCGTGGTAAAATTTCGTTCACTATTAACATGCAATAAACCACGCGGCGACGACATTATCTATTTGATCTGGCTAGTTTTTATCATCCGAATCGTCGAGTTTATGGACACGATGTTTTTTGTGCTACGCAAAAGTAACCGCCAAATTACCTTGCTACATGTTACGCACCATTCGACGGTTACCCTGGGCATCTGGTTGATTTTGAAGTTGGATGCGTATGAAAATTTCTTCATGCTGCCCACGTTGAACGCGTTTGTGCATGTGTTTTTGTACAGTTACTACGCGCTGTCGACGTACGGCGCGGCAGCCAGACGCTTTGTTTGGTGGAAAAAGTACTTGACACAGTTGCAAATTTTGCAGTTTGTGCTTATGATCATTTATATATTCGTGCTACAGTTCGGCACAAATTGCACGTATAATAAAATTTTTGTTTACAGTTTGTTTGTTAATGCTACTATCTTTATAATGTTCCTTGGCAGTTTCTATGAGCAAAAATATAAAGATGATTAATGTCAAATTAACTTTGTAATTACCATTATTGTTTAATTATGATTAATTTTCCTTAAAAGATTAATTTTAAATCTATATTTTAATAACAATTCTATTAAATAATTTTTTTAATAATAAAAAGTTTTGTGTTATTACTTGAGCATTATTTTATTAATTTCTAAAGTAGTTTTACCAAGAAGCTTTTTTAGCAATTTAGCTTTCTCATTTGAAAGATGTAATTAAAAGTCTAATTGTGCAGTAGGAAACATAATTTTTACCTTGATAGTTTTCGAGATATTAAAGATCGAAATTTCGATGTCTATGGGAATTATTCAAAAATAGCTATTTTCAACCCCCGATTTGAGTGCTTTCCCCAAAATATTTTTGCATGAAAATTTTTTTTGGACATCTACTAAGCAAAAGGATGTTTTCTAGTTGGGTATCAAGTTGCATTCAAGAGGTTTTTTAAAAAATTAATAAATAAAGCTTTATATTGCACGGAACTTAACCTGACCTACACTACCTCTGCTTAAGACAAGAAACCTGTTTTTAAAATACAAAATATTTAACGTTGTAATTTTAATTTAAGTGTTTTTAGTCAAAAAGTGAAAATAAAAATTATACATGTTTTCTGACTGAAAAAAGCATTCTGAATTGAATGGTGAAAGTTAAAATGCTATAGCTTTAATAGTTTTCAAGTTATGGCGCAGATACATATTATTTATTTACTTTATCAAGTGCAACATTTTTGTTTGATGAGATAGCTCAAATCTGTTATCATATTCGTAATCAGTATAGTCGATTTAGTAGGATTTTATGTATATATGTCATATTTTGCAACTTTTCAATTCCATGCTTTAGAGCCTTCTAGCGGATAAAATATTTGCTCTGCAAATTTTTCACTCATACAAATGTTGGTTAACTTAATATTCTCTATAAACTTTTGTATTTTAAAAACAGGTTTCTTGTCTTAAGCTAAGGTAGTGTAGGTCAGGTTAAGTTCCGTGCAATATAAAGCTTTATTTATTAATTTTTTAAAAAACCTCTTGAATGCAACTTGATACCCAACTAGAAAACATCCTTTTGCTTAGTAGATGTCCAAAAAAAATTTTCATGCAAAAATATTTTGGGGAAAGCACTCAAATCGGGGGTTGAAAATAGCTATTTTTGAATAATTCCCATAGACATCGAAATTTCGATCTTTAATATCTCGAAAACTATCAAGGTAAAAATTATGTTTCCTACTGCACAATTAGACTTTTAATTACATCTTTCAAATGAGAAAGCTAAATTGCTAAAAAGGCTTCTTGGTAAAACAACTTTAGTACTGAAAAATCTATATAATGTATAAATTTTATACAGCATAAATTTCAAACTATAAGAATAAATACTTTTTTGTTATAAAAAATAAGCAAATTTATTTTATATTTGTAATTTTTATTTATTAATTATTTTACAAACTTAAATTATAAATGTCGGAAAAAATGTTTTTAATTTTTTTTTCTTTAAATAAAAATAAAAATAATATTCAATTAAAAATAAAAATATATTTTTTAAATGCGCTACTAAATTATAAATTCAGTAATAAAAACAATGTCATAAATAATTTGTAAATATATTCTTATTAAAACTTGTAAGTTAATATGTATAAAAATTCATATATAAAATTTATTTATAAAACCTATCAATATAAATAAGTAGAAATAATTTAAACAATAACATGCTAGTTTTAAAAAAGTAATCAAATATAAAATTACAATATATTTTACAAAATACTATTTAAACTGTAAAAAAAATAAATTATTGCAAAAAAAACAGTGTATAATTATTAATTAATAAAATGTCTCGTTAGAATTACTAGAATTAGCCATGATCAAACTCATTTGTTGTTTTAGTTCGATATTATCGGAAACGAGTTGTTTATTCGACTTTTTCAGTTGAATGATGTACTTAATGGCCAAATCCAAGAGCTCTTTCTTACGCCACTTCACATCCTTACCGATAATCGCCGACGAGAGGCGTTCGTACTGTTCGCGCATTTTCGACCGATACTTGATGTCCGATATCTTCTTCGAGATCCGCAGCTCCAGGTCTTTGTCGATGTATTTATTATCGAATTTTCGCGATTTGCGTAACTTCGGGCCAAACCGTTTGCCGCTATCGGTCGCCGATTTTCTAATGTATTTAGGCGTTGACTCGCATTTACTATCGGTGTTAGCACTGCTATCGGCGCTACTGTCGGCGCCGGCATACTGTGCGGGTAAACCGTCGCTAGTTTGAGGTGTAATTACCGGCAGGTCATGGATGTGGCCGTCGGTGGCCGTGGAATGCGTTTCCGATTCGTTTTTGATCTGATGTTTGAACAGCGGTGTTGTGATCCGTATCAGTGAATCAATGTCCGAGTAGTCGTCGAATATTTGCGGGTTTATGTTATCAAGATCAATTACCAAGTTGTAGTCCACGTCGGTGTCCATCACTATTTTGTACTGAATATTTTTATCTATTTTTAGTTAAGTTTTCATATTTTTGAATAATATAAATTTATTTCGTTTTTACTTTAGATTTTCATAATTAATGCACAAAAACTATTTACATTAGCAAATAAATACTTTTTCAAGTTTATTATATTATTTAAGCTTGTCACAAATATAATTAACCTTTTAATTAATATTTCTTTATTAATTGTAACGATATTAATTGATTAAACACTATAATTCAGATTAATTAATTATTTACTATTATTATTATTTACAGATTATTATTAATTAATACTTTTAAAATTACAAGTCTATACTTGATAAATTGGTTTTAAGCAATACAATCAATAAGAGTGAGTGTTGTAATCAATAAATACTATCACTTATAAATTATATTTTAAACGAAAATTTTTTTAAATAAAAATGTACTGTAAAAACGTCTAATTTGTTATTCTATATATTTTTAAAAATTATACGAACTATTATATTTTCATAACGATAACAAAGAAATAATTTCGTTTTATTGCATTGTAAAACAAGATGTGTTTGCAATGTGTCATTTGAATTATTAAAATATTTATTTACTTAACAAACTTATTATTAAATAGTATTTTTTTATTAATCAAAAATTAATTTATTATATACAACGAGTAAACAAAACAACGAAATCATTACAATATATAATTCGCAAACAGTAGTTGACTAAACAAACGTGTTTAAAATAAATCTGTCTACAAAATTTATTAATTTATGCTTAAACTGTGTTATGAAACAACAAGCGATATTAATTTTTCATAATAAAATCATAATATTTTATTTGTTTTTGTATTTTACTTTAATTTCAAGCAGTATAAAATATTTATTAATATTTATCAACATCTTGTTTGAGTGAATTAAGCAGTATGTTTTTTATATAAAAAATTTTCGAATGATATCGAAAGTTTTGAATTGAAAAGAATAAACATTTTTGTCTACTTTTTATGACATTTTTTATAACTCAACAAATTCATATGCAGTATGTGTATGAATTAGTATGAATTAATTTAAAATTGTGATTTTCTTTCGGATTATTTTATAAAAATTCATGTTAAATATTTATTAATTTATTATATGTAAAAAATTAAAAATAATAAAATAAATTTATTATATTTATTTATAAATTATCATGATAGATTATAGCTAATAGTTAACAAGATAAATTCCAGTAAAACTTTAAAATAAATACAATTTAATATTTAGATGTTCTGTAAATAGTTTTAGCAAACTAGATTTGGAATGCTTAAATAACTATAAAATTATTCTAATTAATTTATTTAAAAAATTATGATTCATTATTTTATTCATTATTATTAAGCTTATATTATATTCATAAAAACAACATGTACTATATAACTGTAACAATAACACATACATTTTTAATATTAATATTGCTAAAAATCTCAAAATACAGCAAAACATTTCATAACAGTTTGCTAAAACATCTGTGTATAACATGTTAATGCTGTTTGGGTTCAAAACATTTTCATTACCTACTCATAAGTGTTAACAAAATGATAACTATAAAAACTGAACGAACGCTCGCATTTAAACTTGTTAAATATTTAAATGTATTGTTCATATCAATTGCTTTGTTCTTTATCATCGCCGCTATATTTACGACTGTTTATTACATTCGAAGTAACAAGTTTGATCGCGAGTCGAGCGGCTATATACTACTAATCGGATTACTGGTATTAGAAATATTAGCATGAATATATTTTACACGCGTACACATAGCAATAATTTTAAACATAATCTATTTTTTTAAACTACTAAGTTATCATGTCACAATCTGCAATTATTATTATTTTGCAGTTTATTAAATTAATGTAAAAATAGTGTATATTATGTTTATTTTTACTTATTACGTATATTTTATGATATTTTGTATTTAATATTTATTTTGCACTGTACAATTTAGTTTCAGATCTCGATGACATTGATTGGCCTGAAAGGCGTGTTTATGGAGGAATACAGGCTTTTGCTGTCATTCTCGTGCATATTGGGCACCGAATTTCTAATGGCGTTCGTCGGCAAACTCTACCCGCATTTTAGCATGCTCATGATGTTTCATCTCGGCGTATTTATTTTAACCACTACATTTACTTGCAAATTATATAACAGTACTAACGAGGTTGTTTATGAGACAGTGAAGCAAAATCCGTAATTATTTTTGCATGTTTAATTAAGATTGAATATTTAATAATATCTTATTTATAATAATTTATCAAGTAATTATTTAAGGTAATTAATTAAAATAATATTTATTAATACATTTTATTTTTCATGATTGCGTTTTAATTTGAAAACATAAAATCTTGTTTCTTAAATTACATCTGTGTAAACTATTAAACAGTTACTTAATAATTGTTTATTAAAATTAATTTAATTAATTTAAAACAAATTAACAATAATACTATTAAATAGCACAAAAATAGGACAAACAAGCATAATTAAAATTTTCTGCAGATTACTATCAACGCTTCTACGAGCTGCTATTAGTAGCATGCCCATAAGCATTAGTATCATGCATAATCTGCGTACTGGTCTGAATAAGAATAACCGAATAGTTAGCGACGTAACCAAAAATTACGAGAATCGTCACATTTCGCACATCAAACAGAGGCGTAGCCCGAAGGCGGAAATCGCGACGCATTGACAGAATAAGTTGTGCATGCTTAAACAGCGTCATATTCTGCGGACGAAGCGCCAGTAGCTTTTGGATCTCGGCGCAAAACGCGCCGTACGCATTAATAATGATTTGCGAGGCCTGGCATACGATCAAGAGGTCGATCGCATCGGTGACTGTAGTGCCAATTAAGCCGATGTAACCGATCGGCGATAAGTAGCTAACGGTTAGACAACAGACGGTCGACGCCATCATAAGGCCCGAGCAGAATACTTTAACAAGGGTGATTTTTCCAATTAGCGAGTTTATTTTATCGATCTGTTCCCGCAGTGTCACTACCGATTTGCATATGTTATGTATGTTGCTACTTTGCACTTGCAAACTGACAGTCCAGCCTATTTTAAAATAAATAAAACATATCTAGTTTTAAATAAATAAGACATGTTAGTTAATTCTTAAACAATAGTACTTATGCACGCAGCATTTAGTTAATCTTATTTAATATTTAACAAAATGTTTAATTAAAAATGTATAATTTGCATTGCTAATTAAAATTTAATATATCTAGATAAAGTAGTATAAAAAAGCTAGGTATTATATATATATAGCCTAACAGTAATTTAGTAAAGGAATATATAAAGAATAATGACAATTATATAATCAGTAATCAGTAAAAATTAATATTTTACAAAAATTAGTAACCTGTAAATTTTTGTTTTATAGCAAATGTCGCAAACAATAGCAAGGATGTTGACGAATATTTTGTCATGGCAAAGAACATGCCCATGATAAAATAAATGATTGAAGGAATAAGTTCATCGGAAACGAGCTTGGTGAATGTTTTATTCCAATCGCCAAACAGAAGCGGCATATTAATTGCTGTCATAATAGCCATTATAAACAAGAAACATCTAATTGTTCTCAATTCCCATGTTGTTAGTTGAGTTTTACCTTGTATACATTTTTAAAACAAAAATAATTATGCTGTTGAACCTTTATTTACAATTAAAATTTACCGATAGTTTTGAGAACCTGAATAAATGACCAGCCATTTATTAGCAAGACTGATTTAATAAACACGCATTTGACAAAATATGCCACGCCCGTTACCTTGAATAAAATTAGGATCATGCCACTATTGCTTGCCGACTGAAATAGGCGATAAAAGACGTGTTCGTCCGAAAATGCAGCATAGCAAAATATGCCAAATCCCGCCACAATACTAACGTCGTATATCTTTAGCAAAATCTTTTTAACCATGTTCTTTTGGAAGTTACCCGCGTACGTTACGCCAAACAGACATTGAATAAATAGCAACTGGCTTAACTGACCATTAGCTAATTTTTTAAACAAAGCCATAACTATTTTAATAATTAGAGAGGTTTGTGTTTTTAACTTAATTAAACTGGCATATTTAATTTAAAAATGCAAATGTTCTAACTATAAGCCGAAAATGTTTTTTACACAGCTTAATCCTAACAATATTACTAATACTAATGTAGCAATAATATACAGTACTAAATAGATTAGATTGACATAAACATGGATATAATTTTGACATTTATTAATTAGATTAAAAAATACAAACAAATATCTAGTTAAATAATAGATGATTGATTATTTAATTGTAAAAAATTTATCTATAGTCAATCAAACATTATTCTAAATTGATATGATGATTTCTAATTTATTCTATCAGCAATTATTAAAATTTCATAGAAACAGAGTAGAAAAATAAGCTATAATGGCAGATTAATCATATTTAATTTTGTCAGCAATAAGCTACCAGAACATACAATTATTTATACACAATGAATTGTTTTCTAATAAGTGTCTCGTTGCAAATAAATTAAATATAGCGTTTATATACTTCTATTATGGTGACTAGTAATTAATTAAACATGAAAGTATATAGTGTATCTATTTAATTAATTATTTTAAAATATAAAAATAAACTTTGTTAACTAATATAATAAATGCTAAAAATGCTATATCAGTTATAATTTTATACATTTTATATACATAAATTATTAATATACTTAATAGAGATAAAATTATTATTTATTTATTTAAAATATTCAGAATTTACACATTTAAGATAATGTTATAACAATATAAATAATTTCCACTTAATTAAAAAATAATACATATTATTTGTGCACTAATTTCTAAACATATAAATTGCTAAAATAAGATTAGTGCACATTATTATTTTGATAATTCATGATATATCTTAATAATTAAATGGTATTATTAATGTTTACTGTTTAGCGCAAAAAGAAAATTAAACGTATAATAATGTCAAACTTAATGTAAACTGTCTTAGTGTCAAAAAAAAACTATTAGTTAATATTAGTAACATGTTCAGAAATAATATCAAGTTTAGTATCACGACTGGTCTGGATGAGTATAATCGTGTAGTTAGCGACGTAACCGAAAAGGCTGAGAGCCGTCAGATTGCGGACATCAAACAGCGACGTAACCCGGAAGCGGAAATCGCGACGCATTGACCGAATAATTTGCGCATGCTGAAAGAGCATGGTATTTTGCGGATAATGTATGAGCAGCTTCTGGATCTCGGTGCAAAATGCGTCGTAGGCGTTGATGATTATTTGCGAGGCCTGGCAGATGACCAGTAGGTCGGCCATACCGGCCACTGTAGTGCCAATTATGCCGATAAAGCCGATAGCCGATACGTAGCTAACGGTCAGACAACAGGCGGCCGACGCCATCATAAGGCCGGTGCAGAATATTTTCACCAAGATGATTTTTCCGATGAGCCGGTTGATTTCTTCAATCTGCTGACGTAGCGCCATTACCGATTTGCATATGTAATTTATATTGCCATTTGGCATTTGTAGGCTAATTGACCAACCTGTTTAAAGATACTTGTTAGTTTATATTTGACATTTATGTTCTCCAATAGTTTACAAAATTAGTTATACATGAGTAAATATATTTATATTCTTAAATCATATTAACATTGTATATTTAATTAGACTAGATTATTCACAAAATTTTTAACCAGTAAATTTTTGTTTGATTGCATATGCTGCAAACAAGAGCAGTAATGTAGTCGAGAATTTTGTCATGCCAAAGAAAATGCCCATTATAAAATAGAAAATGGTCTTAATAATTTCATCGGTAACGAGCATGGTGAATGTTTGTCTCAAGTTCGAAAAGACTAGTGGCAGGTCGATTGCCGCGCCAATGACCATTGTAAACAAGGTCAATTTAATAAATCTCGATTCCCATGTCGATATTTGCGATTTACCTTGAATATATTATTTAATCAAGTTAATTAATTATGCTAATTTTTAATTATTTGTACTATACTAAAAAAATAGTATTTACCGATTGTTTTAAGCACATGAACAAACGACCAGCCATTTATCAGCAAGATTATTTTGATGACCAAAGTTTCAATAAAGAATGATATGCCAGTCACCCTGAACAAACTACGAAGAACGCCGTTATTGTCGACCGATTGAAATATGCGGTCGAAAACATCATCCGAAAATCCAGCATAGCAAAATAGGCCAAATGCGACTATTATGCCGACGTCGTATGCTTTTAGCAAGATCTTTTTAACCACTTTTTTATGAAAGTTACCCGCGTATGTTATACCGAATAGGCTTTGAATAAAAAGCAACTGGCTTAAATGGCTATCAGCTAACTTCTTAAACAAAGCCATTGCCGGCTAATTAAGATTTGATTAAAGAAAGAAACTAAAATATTTTAGTACAGTATATGTAACTTGTTAGAAATAATTTCTTTTTAATTATGTCAATAATATCTTATTATTAAAAAAAATTCATAAAATATATAAAACATTTTTTCTTTAAATATTGCTACTATGCAACGCAAATATTATACAATATTTTATTGATTATATGGCGGTTACATATTGATACAGTGTAGACATTGATAAATTATATAAAAACAATTACACTCAATATTCTGTCAAGCACATATTAATTGTATATTTAGTCCTGTTAGTTTTTATACAACAAATTGACATTGGTCATTTGTGTAATTATTTATTGTTTAATACTTTTTGTTTTCAAAGTAGAAATTTAATTTGACTATTATTTTTAATAGATTATCTAATAACATACAAATCATACAGTATTAAATACACATGATAGTTTGTATGATTGCTTATCTGCAATTCTCGGAATATTATAAAAACATTATAAAAATAATTAATATTCTGTAACACATTAATCATGATAGATCTAGTTGTCAAAAAAGCATGCAAATGAAATATATTGATATGAAATAAATTATTTCAATATTTTGTTTGCATTTTCACGCCAATTATTATGATGATATTTTGGTGGTTAGTCCACGTAAAAACTGAATGATAGTTTATTTGTGACATGTATTAATACATGGATACAAGAATAAAACCAGTAATTCAAGAATAGGAAGTGGAAGTCACATAAGAATCAGCTAATAGTAAATACTTGGAAAAGCATTCATAGCTACAGGTTAGAGCAAATCTATTGGCCTTTTCATTTTTGCTATAATTTCAACATGCTTAATTGTTTTTAAATTTTGTAATAGCCAATATTTACATAATC
>JAQIXC010001111.1:0-16804 GCA_034697605.1 Metabelba pulverosa
TTTGAGAAAAATATTTAAATTTTTAAAATTACGTCAATTTTAGTAATTTTTAGTATTTTATTGTTAATGTTGTTAGAAATAAAAGATTTCGACTTAAATACTGTTTTTGGTATTTGTTTTGGTTTTTCTTCTCTAAATCCCAAATCCAGTGGATGTTATGGATCTCTACACAAATTGATAGTTGAAGAGAACATGAAATTATAAACATTATAGAAATAATTCGTCATGTTTTGCTATAATAGCGCAAAAACATAAACAAAGTCTCTTAAATATAATTGCATTAAATTGTTGCCAAAGTTTAGCTATTTTTGAAAAATTATGAATTTCTAAAACATTTTTTTCCGATATAAATAATTGACTTTAAATTTGATTTGATTTAAACGACTTTTCAAATCCTATTTTCGAATTTATTTTCAACATTTGCGCCAATTTTTCGAAATAAGATCCTAAATAGCAATCAATTGTTTATCTTTCGATAAAATCTATTAAATTAAAGCGAATTAGAAGTGTATAGAAATGGTTTGGATTATAAATAGCCATAAATTGATAGATATTTCAAAAGATTTGATAAACACTTGAAGTTTTGATCTCTGGTGTCTATAGAGACCCTCTTTAGGAACAATCGATTGTCTCATTAGACAAACAAAAGAAGTTTATTATAAATAAATTACTTTAATATCCATTTGATTCGCAAAAAGTGATAATTTATTTATATTTATGAAAAAGTCTTTGTTTTTAATGATACGAATCAATAATATTAATGATATGTTTGGATATAAAGGAAATTCTTATAAAAGCAATAATTCTTTTGGCTTTCGCTCCATTTTATAACTTTGTTATATAATTCTGATTCGCAATTGAATTGCAAATTAAAAACAATAAATTAAACAGTTTTTCGAAATTAGTTTTAAATATATATTATTTTCGATTTAATGCCAAAAGTGTAATAAATATACTTTTCGTTAATATTCTAATAATAATGTAATAAATATTTGTTTGAAATGATGTTATGAATGATCACTAGTTTGCGAATCGAAAGATCTGTTTCTCTCTTCGGGTTTAAAGCCATAAATATTTCGCTTAAATATTATCATCCATTTGGCGATGCGATAGCGATCTCGCGATCGAAACCTAAGAGACTTCTAATACTTCCAAAACTATTAATATTCGCGAACCGATCGCAACAATAATCACAACAATAATCTCGAGTTTAAAAACATTTTCTTTAATTTCTTGCAACTATTGGCGAGATATTCATGATTGTGGCGATACCTGAGATACCCGAGAGAGAGAGCGAACCCTCTCCTCATAGCAAACGAAGTATTTTAATACTTTTCGTGAGTTTTCCGCCAAACCATTACTGCATTTGTTGTTTTAGATTTAAATTAATTTTTTTCTTGTTTTTAATCTCTGTTTTCAAACTTTTTTTCCTATATTTGCGAAAATAAATGTTTTTGTGATTTATTGGCGTTTTTCCTAATTATTTCTGTTTTTCACTTCCGGATTAGCATTGATTGCAAATTGATTTTATTTTTCAAGCATTTTATTGTTTTTGCATTTTAATTGTCTATTATTTTCGAAATAACTGATATATTACGCGAAATACAAGATTCTAAGAAATTTCTATAAAAAATTTATTTCTAATTTATCTACAAATTAATTGAAAATTTTCTGTTTATTGTAAAGTAGCAGAAATTATAGTCATCTTGGTAATTGAGTAAATACTCGAATCGCCTTGTTCACATTTCTATTCTCTTCGCGAGACAAATGATAATTTTAAACATTTTAATTATTAAATGCAAATTCTCGCGATAATAATGAGAAGATTAAAAACTGAAACCATTTCTCATATCTGTGAACAAACTCTATAATCAGTGATTCGAAGCGAAAAACAAATTTTCAATTAATAGAAAAGGTTTTGAAGTGAATCTGAATTGGATTTGAATGGAAATGCAGTTAAAGTGAAAACACATTAGAAAGGCTTAGAAACGAAAGACTTTTAATACTTGTTACAAATTATTGTTCGAAAAGAATAAAATACTTGAAAATAGATTTTTACATTTAGTCGAAATGTTTTCCTTTAAGTGATGTCTAACTGCACCCAAAGATACCCAAAGATACCCAAAGATAGCCAAAGACAGGAGTAAAGGCACCCAAAACCGAACATTTCATTTATCGATACAGTCGAACCTCTTTTCTTGCAACCAATAGATGCAGACAAGTATTTAAGCAATGCTGCAATTCCTGTGACGAAGTTTATAACAAGTTTAGTCCGTATTATAGAACTGAAAACTATTAAATGTTTTGTTTTATGGAAGAAATGATTTAATGATTATTATTGCCGTTTAACGAGATTCTACTGTCTGTCGAATGCTTTTCTGGTTTCGTCTAAAAACGGTTCCAAATAATCATAATTATATTTCCATCTCTCGCGCAGTTCTCGTTTTTAGTATCGCTTTTGGGTCCAAATCTATATCAGTATTAGTGAACACATATTACGCTACACTCTAGTACTGTATATCCTCTCTCTCGCGCACCCAATGTCTGCGCTGTTTGTGTCGATCGCTATAATAATTATATGATTGATATTCATTACATTACAACAAATCTCTCTCGCGCTCTCTCCCGACACTCTCCCCGCTCTCCCTTCACTAACCATCGCTCCCTCCCAACACTACTCTCGCAACTCTCACTGCATTCGCAACCATCGCTGCATTGCGTTTGTCTTTTGGGTGAAGAATAACGTTTAACTCTATTATTATCATTTAGCAAATTATTGGGTGCTCTCCCCCCGACTCCCTCCCAACCCTCTCCCCATAACTCTGTCTACACTCCCAACTCTCACTCTCTCTCCACTCGAAGCCATTCTCTTAGCGAAAGAATTATTCATGATCATTTCGATGCTTTCGCTGCTCTCGCGCTCAGGACCCACACCATTATGGGTTTTGGGTGAACAGACCTCCCAGAGCGAGCACAGCCTATATGTGCGCGAGAAGTGCACAACTGGTGCCACAAGAGAACGAGTTTCTCCTCTACTCTACGGCCACCTCTACTACACCACTAGTAGTAGTACAGTGGGTATGAGTGACCCCCTCTCCCACTCTGCGCCCCCTATCCCACTCTCTCGCGTATCGAATGACAAAGTCCTGACTCTCGTTCACAACAAACACTAAGAGATTGTCTGCAAAGGAATCTCCGGCTAATCACTGCCTCTACTTAGCGGACAGCGGTATTGCGCGAGAATACTCTCCTCTCGCTCTCCCGCTCTCTAATCGCACAACACTCCCGACTCTCCAACACCACAACACAACACAACACAACCACAACGTGAGAAGTGATGTCTCTTTGGCTCTGAAGTGACTTTTTGTGACTTTTCGTTCGCAAAAACTCTTTTTCGCCAAAAATCGCTTTTTATTCTCGAAGTCGAAGATCGAAGAGTTGTCCGAAAGAGAGATAAAGCGATGAAAGCAATGAATTAGTCGTTTCGCGCGAAATATGTCTTCAGATGTGATGTCTTCGGCAATTGCGATACCATTCGTCGCTTTCGATGACATTGCGTTCGAAATGTTTATTGTTTTCGATATTCTCTCACTTTTAACGACACTTCGAGTCCTCTTTTGCGGTGAAGAAGTTGTGAAGAAATTATTTCTCTTCTCGTCATTAGTGGACGCGATATGAGAGATATGACGCGTAATGACTGTGAAATCTGTTTTCCCAATAAGTGACGCAAATTGCCGAATGAATCTGAAGTTTCGCTTCTTATGACTTATCGAAGTGTTTTCGTTTTGTTTTGTTGTGTTTTCGACTTTCCTCGCGCTTAACCTATAATACGCTGTCATAAGCTATTATATAGTATAAGCTTGCTCATTTCGCCGTTTTTCTATTTGATTGCCAATTTACAAATGTAAGCCTTTTTAACATCTTTTCGATTATTTATTTTTTGTTTTAATTGTTTTCAACTTTTAAAATATGAATTCAAGTTTTTAGAAATTCCTTTGTTTGCGAAAAGTTATAAAAATATTTAGAATTCCATTTGAAATGAAATTAAAATTTATTGATATTTATAGCGATAGAGAGAAAGAGAGAAAAAGAGAGAGAAAGAGAGAGAAGAGTTTGAAATAAAATTAATGTAAATCTGATTTCGAGTGAAAAGATGAAAAACTCTTTTATGACGAACCAAAAGCAATACAAACAACAAATTCACTCAAAACTGATAAAACTTTTTACATCTAAAGCCAAATTGCAAAAGAAAAGGTAATTCAAGGCATTTGAGCCACAAATTGAAAGTCGAGGCAATAAAAGTCGATTGAAATTAAATTTTAATGATTTCACTCTTTTTGCTCTTATTTTGTCATTGATTTGAGCGAATCATTGATCGAATCGTTTCACAAATCGAATTATTTTTTACAAAGATTTCAAAGTTTTCGAAAATGTTTTTCTTTTCTCCATTTTTAGCCCTTTTATGATATTTGTTAAATAAGCGATTTGATATTTTATGTCTCGCTCTCCTAGAGCTAGAGAGTAAAAATGTTGTAAAATTCTGCTTGCTACATTGCAATGCTTTAAATACTAATGACTTAAAGAATTAGTGTTTAGCCGATAATAAATGTTATATAAAAAGCCATTAAATCCGATAATATATTTGTGACTTGCTATTTCTTCATTTCTTCCAAGATACATTTGCCTCTCGCGCTCACAACTGCCATAAAGATGTACTTTTGCTACTTTTGTTATTAATAGTGTTTTTACTCTTTTTTAGTTCAGAAAGAAATTCTCGTTTTGTTTGCAATAAATGCGGAAAAGCAGTTAAAACACAAAAAACCATTTCTTCACTGAATAAACAAAAACTTATTTTCTAAACAAAAGATTTTTATTTCAATTCCGAACTAATAATTAGTTTTAAGAATAATTTCGTAATTTTCGACATTTCGTAACAAACTTTCGATTTTCACAACTTTCAGAGTCACAGCTATAGAGACATAAAGAAGAAAATGATTTTAAAGTCTACTTTCGCGAGAATGTGTATAAAAGCCATTTTTGCGACACTTTTACGACTAGTGTAGAAAAGTGTAGCGAAAAGAGTGAAAACAGTTTTCGTTTTCCATTCATTACATCCAATATATCTGTCATTCAATGTCTGAGAGCGAGAGTCAGAGTCAAAGACGTCTTCTCTTTCTATCAGAAGAACTGGCGATACAAGAGATGTAATGAAAAAGAAGCCATACTTTCGAAGAAATACATATCAATAGAGAGAGTGTGTGTGTCTCGCGCGCCCACACAACACAACACTCTCTCCACTAACTAGAAGAGATTAAACTTGTTTAAAGCGAAAAGTGTCTCAACTTTTCGCATTTTCCAGTTTTAAAGATTTTCCTCTAATTGACTGATATTTCAGCGAAAGACAAATCAGTTTAAAAAGTCTTTTCGAGAATTGATATCATTATCACTCGTTTCGAATGCTTTCGACTTTTTCTGACTTCAAAACTGATATAATAATCAGATATTAATTTCCAAATGAATAATATCCTACGCCCTGTCCTCCCGTTCCCTTCCGTTCCCCTCCTTGTGCTCGCGATGTCAGTTCGAGTCGTTGATTGAGATTTCTTTGATTTCATTCCAATATTTTTGGTCTCAATTTCAGAAATGTTTTCAAACTCTCTCTTAATTGCAGTAATGAGTGAAATGAGATTTTCATAGATTTCTTCTAATTTTAAACTTTCGATAAATTATTGCATTTATTGCACATAAGAACTGATTATTAAAATTTAGATGTTTCGCCAAAAACTCGTTTCTCTCGACTTAACTCCACTTTTGAGTCTTTTATTCACTTTTTGCGAAAATATTTTCTTAAATTCAAAAATATATCAAAACTTTTGTTAAATAAATAAAATTTGTTTTCTTTTAATTTACTGAAAGTGTAAAAAGTCTTTCTTTGAATAGATTTCTTGATTTACATCTAAAAACAAATTTTAGACATATTTACGAAAAAATCGTAATTTTTCACATTTTTAATGAAGTTTTTGCGTAAAATTCAAATAAATCTCGAAAAGCCATTCATTTATTGACGCGTTTTCTCAAAGAATTTGCAAAATAATTCATTTGTTGGGAATGTCATGAATCGATTGCCATATGTCTCTCCAATGTCTCTTTCGGTCTCTTCTATTGACTATTGATATCAAGACATATCTGAGAAATGCAAAACTCGCCTCCAATTCACATATGTCTACACAAATAGCGGATACAGTCGACACCGCATGCAATGACACGATATTCGCGCCTATAAAAGCATTTTTGCGAAATTGCTGTAAATTAGTGGCAGAGAAGAGAAATAATGGCTTTAATAGGAAAAGCACACGATTTGTGAATTACAATAAATAATAATCTCTCGCTCTCTCTCTCTCCTCCCGACTACGACTCCTCGTCTCGCTCTGCCGTCGAACAGATGTGTTTTGTTTTGTGGAAAAGATTTTAATAATTATAATGATTTCCATAATAAGACTTCAATACATATGCAATCATTGCTAATCATTGCCGCGAATGCCATTCTCTCCCTCTCCCCCTCTCTCTCCCTACCCCTCTCTGCATAGAATACATACATACATAGTGTAGAAGAAGAGTAGAATTACAGACGAAATATACATGTATAATACATCTCTAGTTCTGTATTACCATTTGCTCTACCATACAGTGGTGGAGAGAGTTTGCATAGTTAGCGCGCAGTGTAGCCCAAAGTGAAGACTAATTATCGCGAGTTATCTATTGTTGAAGTAATTACGCGTTTAATCAATTCACTCGCTCTCGCTCTCTACACATTGTCTCTAATGTCTCTACTCTACCGCCGACTCTACTGTCTCTACCGTCTCCACTGCCGACTCTATCGCCGACTCGATTGCGAAGTCTATTTCGAAAATCGAAACAAAAACTCATTTTCCGTCAAAGTTATCAAAAAATCTCTTTTCTTCTTCTTGCGTCTCATTTCTCTCGTTTCTACCCATTCTTCCCATTCTCGCCATTCCTCCACTTCTTCCTCTTCTCACCACAAAGTCTCTCATTGACTGCGTGTGAGTCAAACATATGGCTCTCCTCTCCCACTCTGCTATCAAAATATGTATTTCGCGTCCAATTAAATGACGCGAAACCCTCGAACCTCCGGAGCTCTCGCGCGCAACGCTCTCTCTGCCGCCGCGTATGTCCATTCGTGTGGTCGCATAACCTCTGACCGCAACGATTCTCCTCTGGAGGTCCGCTAATACAGTGGAGGCGAGGAATGCCTACAAAGCGTACAATGAGTACATGTGCGCCAGAAGTGTCGCTCAAAGCACATGTACACTACTCATAGACTCTACTCACAACAAACTGTAGTTTTCTCTATGAAGTAGAATATGATATGATTGCAGTCTATAATGTACATGCTCATTTCCCAATAATACAATATACATACGTCTCGCGCTATGTGCACTTCTATGTGTGCGGTCGTGATTTACTATTTTATAGCAAAAGTCCATTCATTCAAAAATATTCGAAAGATATTCGAAAAGCGGAATTCCTCTCGCGCTCCGACTCCATCACTGCCAACCGTGTCATCCACTCAACCAATCAGATACTCGTCTGTCGATTGACACGCAATACAAACCAAATGAGAGCTCTGAAGACATTTGTGGCCAAACTTAGTGTCGAAGACCACAAATCATGTCATTTCAATCAAACCATAACTTCGCTATTCTATACTCTTATTTGTCTTTCTTTCTCTGTCTTTACAATTCACATAAAATTCGAGTTTATTTCGAGTTCAACACATTATTGGCTCAAATCGCGAATTTCTCTCAAATCACGAGAATCGCAAAATTCAAAATAAATTTCATATTAATTACTTCGAATCTAATTCTTCTGATTGAAAGTAATTGTTGAGAACGCGTCGTAATAATAGCGCTAAACAAATATTATTCTCTAATAGAATTGCAATCGCGAGACAACAAAATAAAACGTATAGTTAAATGAGGCGACGCTTTGTTTCACATTTCAAAATTAGTCGCTCTCTCCCCTCCCCTCCCCTCCTCTCTCGCGCTCGCAATTCAATTAATGTGCAATACTTTGTCCACTTATTTACGCGATTTTCCGCGCGATTTCACCTTTTTATTGCTCTCTCTCGCGCTCTCTCGACAATCGCAACAATCGTTTCGAGAATTAATTTGTTTTTAGATTTAATTATTTGAATAACTTTTGACTTAATATTCGCCGCCATTTCCACAAAACTATTTAAAAGTTGTTTTGCGCGAGAATGCAGTATCTAGAACATTTTTTGTTATTTTTGTTTGTTTTCGACATTTATTTTAATTGTTTTTGAAAATCTCTTTTGTCAGCAATCACTGCAATGAACGCCATTTGAGGCAATGATTGAGTCTTTTGTGGAAATCATTGTTTTTATTCCACATTTCGTGAACTTCAATGAACTTCTCTCTTGTTTTGCTTTTTTGCAATTAATTGTTATGTCTTTTGAATTAAACTATTATTTAATAACTTCTGAAATGATTTTTTGCAAAAGTTTTTATAAATTTGTTTTTCGCTGATAAATGAGTTTTTTCGCCGAAATTATTGCAAAACACGACTTTTGGATACTTTTGGATAAATAAGTTGTAAAATGAGTTTATTTTATGCAAAAGATTTATTCGATTCGAGAATTGACTCAAATATTGGGAAAAATGTTTTGTTTTTAATATAAATAGAGATTTAGAGACACGAGAGTGAAGAGCGCGAGAAAACAAACGATTTCTGCATTTCTGTGAACCGAATCGGAAATTATTTATTTCTCGCGCTTTGACTGAGTTTTGTGAAAATATTTGCGAAAATAAATCTTTTCAAACATTTCTTATGTTTCTCGAGCTATAAATCATTTTTATAATTATTTTCCTTTAATTCTAAGAATTTTATAATTTTTGAGATTATATTCAAAATTATTTAATATTTTTAAAGCATTTTAGAAATTAAGTCTAAATTTCAAATAAAAACTGATTTTTATGAATAAAAGAGAATTTTTGGAGAATTCGAGATTTTTCTGATTTTTTATCGAAAAGTTTTTCTTTTGTTTCTCTCATTGCATATCATTATTGGATTTAATCTCATTATTGTCTTATGTCTTACCTTTCGGTGTATTCCTCTCTCGCGCTCTCAATGTCTGCAATGATTTGCATATATTTGGCGTAAAAACTCTTTTCTCTGATATTCACGAGAATTCTCCACTAATTCTGAAAATTTTGAGATTTTTGTGAATTTTTCTTATTCTTAGAGATTTTGTATTATTTTTATATATTTTGTGTTATTTTAGTGAAAAATAGGTTTTATATTAAAATTCTTGTTTTTTCTGTTCGTATGCCTCGAGACGTGTTTCTATTCTTAAGAAATATATTCTCAAACATAGACTTTGTTATCGAAATGTTTTCTAAATATTAAACAATTTGTTAACAAAACAAAAGTTTAGAAAAATATTTTCGAAAACAAATTCTAAACTTAAGAATAACTTTGATTTCATTGGATTAATCATTTCTAAGACTCGTTTAGACGAATCACTTGTTAACTTATAAACATTTCTATTAATTCGCATAATATTTCTATTGATTCACTCTTTGTCTCACTCTTTGTCTCTTCTAATCAATTATTAGAAAAAAGTTTTTACTTTTGGGATATTTTTCGAAAAAAGGAATAAATTTTCGCAAAAGAAGTGATTTTATGAATAATTTGATTCTCTTTTCGCAAATCGAATTAAATTTGATTTCTTTCGCCGAAAATTAAGTTATTTTTGATTTTTGTGCAAAACTTCTAATTTAGAGAACAAAACAAATGAACTCAAAGTTTGATTTCTATTAATTAAACTCTTTTGACAAAACAGTGACTAAAGACTCAAAGAAAGAGAAAGTTGTGAATATTTTTTGAAAACATTTTCTATTTGTAATTGAAATGTACATGTTAATGATGTTAATATTACTATACTCTACTATATGTTAGAAATATACACAAATATCAATTGTTAGCATATTATCACTTAATTAGAGACAAAAGTATTGTTTAATTCATAAACACTCCGAACATAGCGAATATCTCGCGCGCATTAGATCCAGGATTTCCTCCCGAATACGAGTCTTCCTCTCTCTCGCGACAAAACAATTCAAATGATATTTCGGAGAATCTCGCGAAACACATCTCTTCTGCTTCTCGCGCACAACCAAAGCAGCAATACTTCTTATTTAAACAAATTGAGTCAAACATCGAAAAGATTTCGAGTTTTGGCAAATGTTTGACTCGAACGCCAGTCTCGAGCGGAAACGAGCGAATCATGTCTTCAATTGAAACTCATTTATATCCATATCTACACTACAACTATGTATAGCTATTACTACAACTTTTATATTATACTATGCTATCCATGCTATCTATACTATCCATTGCTAATCCGTTGCTATTATCCAACTTATCTGTGGTTTCGTATAACTTATGTCTAATAAAGTCAATCTCGAGATTAACGCGAATTCTTGTCAAATATTTCTATAATTCGTTTGCTTTCGATATTTTCAACACTTTTTGGCGAAATTATTGAAAAAAGAGTTTTCGCTTAAATAAACACATTTCGCGAAGAGTCAGACATTGCAAGTGAGACACAGACAGACAAAGTGTTCGCATTTGAGAGCGAATTCACAATTTTTGGTTTATTTTTATAGACTTTCGAGAAATGCATTCAAATTATAAACAAATCTTCTGTTTATTTAATATGTTTTCAGAAACTCTTTTGGTTTTTAATTATATTCTTATAAAACAATATTTGTTTACATAAACAGTATTCGAAAGTAAAGTTCTCAGAAATCGCGAGAAAAAGAGTTTATTTCTAATTCTTTAATGAATTTTCAAAAGTTTTTTCAAAAGTTTAGAAATTTTCGCGAAAATGATATGAAAAGGAAAACGATTAGAATTTGTTTTTTATAAACACGTGATCATTATTATTCTTATTAAACATTAACTCTATTTATGTATGCGTTTATTTGGAGTTCACGAGAGAGACTCACTGTTTATTATCATTCGCAGCGAATCTCGCGCTTCGACACAGAATTGTAATTATATTATTCAAAATGTATTCGATTTCATCCAAAACTCAAATTCGAGTATAACTGCACTTCTCGCGCACACTATAGCTCTGTTGTACAGTAGAGCACTGTTTGTCTTGAATCTGGATTTGTTTGCATTTTAATGTTCGAAACTATTTTTGCGAACAAACTCTTAACGACTCTAAACTCGAATAATTGCGTAATTCGTTGCTTTCGAAGAGTTTTTGCAATTTTAGACAAAAATGAACCCAAAGTCCAAACGATTCCAAAGTTTCCAAAAACTCTTTCCAATTCGAAGTTTAGATATATTTATACTTCAGTTCATATACAGTATTCAGGAGTTCTTCCGATTCCTAAATATTTTTATATTTTTTGAATTTTTTTTTGAAATAAAATATTTTCGAAATGTTTTCCGATTTTCGCATTAATTGATAGAAAGCGACAAAAAGTGAACTTTACTCAAAAGGGGGCAAAAGGGGCAAAGAGGGATAAAAATCGCGAGAGAATATCGAATTGCTCTGAGGGTGGAGGCGATGGTGTGTTGTGTGCGCGAGATGTGGCGTACATTCGGCGCATAATTGCTTGTCTCGCGATTCCTCTAATAAATGACTTTTTCTGGAGTCGAAGCGCGAGACACAGACACAGAGTGTTTAGTAGTGTTTGGCCGCAGATGTGAATCGCAATCAGAAGTGGATTCTCGCGAATATTCTCGATTGTTGCCAATTATTCAAATTATAGTCTTTAATAGTGTTAAAAGTGTACCAATGCTACGAATGATACCAAATCCTAAGTTTTTATATAATTGTTGTGTTTTGTGACAAAAGTTTTCTTTCGACTCTATATTCAGTAAAACTTTTTAAAACTTTTTTCTTCTTTTTCCTAATATTTTCTTTTTATTCCTATTTTGGGTCAAAAAGTTATTATTTTTTACTGAAAACAAAAGACTTGAGTTTCGAGTCTGAAGTCTATGTATTAATTGTCAGAATCGGTCAAAAGTTTCGACCAATGGTTTGATTTTGTCTTTTATTCGGATTTTAGCGTATTTTTAGCCAAAAGTTGTTTAAAGAGTATTTCAGTTCAGATCTGTTGAGTGTCTTCGAGTATAATAGTGTTGATTCGCGAGACAAACAGAACTTTATAGTTATTAAGCAATACTATACTATACTATACTATAACTACTGTATAACTGAATAATATAACTATTGTTAGCGAATGGAGTAATGTTTGGAATTTCGCGACAATTTAAATGCATTAGAATTCGCGCGAAATTCACAACAATTCAAACTAATTCTACTTTCGCGCAATTTATCCGAAATCCACTAATAATTCCATTTCTTTCAATAGATTTAATCGATTGTCTCGAGACATGAATTCGACATTCATTCGGACGACAAGTGACAACAATTACAACAATCGAAACATTTGCTGAAAACGTGTCTTAACTCGAAAGTAAACAAAAGATAATTAAAGAGCAAAACAATAATAAATAATTCGAAGAATTCCTGAAATGGCGACAAAAGGCAAAGAAGGCAACGAAAGGCCGAATCGAAGCGAGAAATCGGTGAAAACGCTTTCTCTCATTAGTCGCCAACAAAACCACAAAAGATTCAATAACTTAATACTTATGAAGATTATCGCAATTATCGCCACATTTCTCCTCTCGAGTGTCGCGCCGCGCGCAGAGGCCGCCGGCGACCAGTCAGCAGCGGTGGTCGCGTCGTACTCCGTGGCGAATAAGGCGCACAACTTCACGCACGTGGTCTACGACGCGAACTCTTCGCTGCTATACGTCGGCGCTTCGAATTGGATTTACCAGTTCTCCACTAATCTGACGGAAGAAGTGGCCGTACAGACGGGTCCGGTGCGAGACTCGCCGCTCTGTTCGCCCAATGACTGCCAGGGAGTGAACGAAGAAAAGAATCCTTTCGTCAATAACATAAACAAAGTCTTAGTCATCGATCCGTTCCACGAGTTGCTGATCGCTTGCGGATCGACGCGCCAGGGCTCGTGTCAGCGCCACCGCCTGGCGGACATCTCGCAGCGCGAGGAGTTGGTCACTGTGGCCGTCGCGTCCAACGACGAGAACTCGTCGACCATCGCCTTAGTCGGTCCGGCCAAGTACTTCGGGCCGCACGCGCAGCCCGTGCTGTACGTGGCGGCGACCAACTCGCGCCTCGGCCCGTACCGCGACATGGTGCCCGCCATCTCCTCGCGCTCGCTCGACGCCGGACCCAAACTCCTGCAGATCATCGAGAAGTCCTTTAGCGACAGCGCGAGAGTCGACATCTCTTCGCACCTGAGAGACTACTATCTCGTGAAATACGTGTTCGCCTTCCACACCACGGACTTCGTCTACTTCGCCACTCAGCAGCGGAAGTCGCATCTGCGCGCTCTCGAGGAGTGGGGATACATCACGCGCTTGGCCCGCGTCTGCCAATCGGATCCCGGCTACAACACCTACACCGAAGTGACGCTCCAGTGCTTCGGCAGCGACGGAACCGATTACACGCTTCTGCAGGACGCGACGGTCGTGGCGGCCGGCGAAGACCTGGCGCTCGACCTGCACGTGGCTGTGGGCGAGAAAGTGTTTGTGGGAGTGTTCGCGACGGCCGTCGACCACACCTCCAACGCCGACTCGCGTTCCGCCGTTTGTTTGTATTCTTTGGCGGAAATTGAGTCGAAATTCACGCAAAACATTCACATGTGTTATAACGGGTCCGTCGCCACGAGAAACATGGATTACATCGCCGGCAATCTCCCCGACTGTCCCACTCCTGGCGTAACTACTATTCTTATCTATTCTCTTATCTATTGGCTTATCTATAGATATTACTCTTTTATTATTATTGTCTTTTATAAGAATATTCTTTAATGTTATTCGCTCTTCTTAGAGATTAGAAAATATTATTCTTTAATACGAATTCCAATTCAATACAACTATTACTGTATTTCGTAAGAATATGGAAATTCTCGCGATTTTTAAGAATTTCTAATTTCGAACGAAAACTTTGTTTAGAATTGGATTTTCGGAAAACTTTTCAATAATTAGAACCAAAAGTTGGTTTGGATTTGGAGAAAGTTTTGATTCTTTCGCAAAATATTTGTTTAGCGCCTTTTCGGCGAACAGTCTTCGGCGAAGGCGTCGCGAGAGACGCGAAGAGCGAAGACTCGCAATTTGGCGCAAATGAGTGTTTGAACAGAATTTGTTTATTCACGAGACGGCTCTTATACTGTACGCTATTTTAGTCTACTCTCGCGCTGTTAACTCGAATCGATATTTCTTTAATGCTTTCAAATCTTTCAAACATTTTTCGCACATTTCTCGCGATAATAATTATAAACATGAATATACAGTACAGAATATACGAATTGTTGTTTGCATTGACAGAGAGGCGGAAACATCGTGTCGTTCTGTGCGGAGACTCTGAAGCTGAACGGATCGCAACCAATCCAAGGCACGGCTGCCATCGTCTACGAGAACACCACTCTGACGGCCGTCGTCGCTCTGACCACTGGTCAGCACACAGTGGCCTTCGCGGGCACGAGAAGCGGAAGACTCAAAAAGGTATTGTATATAAGCTACACTCAAGCTCTGCGATGATTGCGCCAAACATTCAATGTTTGCTTTTCATTAGAAGTCAAACAGATTTCCGATTTTTGGATATTTAGCGGATTATTCGCTAATCCCAGAGTCGGTAATCACTATTCGCCTTCAACTCAACCAATTCGCCAATTATTCTCTTTGTGTGAAATAAAATTCGATTTTCGAGTTAAGACACGTTTTGGGCGAAAATATATTTGCTTTTAATTGGAATTGATTTCAATTACTTTCTGCCATTAATTCTTCGCGAATCTCGTGTCCAAAGGATTGCCAATCTCTACAACCAATATAAACAATATAAACAGAAAACAATAGTTTATATTTACGTTAATAGTAAGCTAATAGTAAGTTAGTCTACGTATAGTACGTAATGTTAGTGCTATTGCAGTAGTATTGGTGTAGATCTAAGAGCGAGATCGACAACAATACTGCAGAATATTCTCGTTTATTGTTTCGAACAATTAGTTTACGCGCGTAAAACACATTTCTCTCTATTGTTGTGCTCTTCGCTCGCCTTCTGTACGTATTGTTGTGATTGTCGCTAAAGAATTGTCATCAATAAATAATTAGTGCGATTCTGTGTTAGTGAAGTGATTGTCTTTTCTTTTCTCGCGATTATTACTTTTGTTGCAAATAATGCCTTAAACACACCTTTCCTACACTTAGTCTACTCTACACACCCTCTTCACCCATTACTACAGACTATTGCCTCTTCTGGCTGTCAATCGATTGCTTTGATTGTTGACTAATCGCGAGGCAAACGCTTTCTCAACAATATCTCGATTTCTCACTTCTTATCTAATTCTTTAATCTATTATATCTATTCAGACATTGCAATCACGAATAGAAACACTGAATCACTGAATAGTTAAACACATTTCTTGTCTTAAAGTCATTAAACACTGATTTGTGAAGCGAAAGCAAGAAATGCACCCAAAGATCGAAATTAAAAACTCTTTTTATATAAAAATATATCTATACTTAATAATACAGAATAGACTACATTATTATGGTATTATTACATTAGAGGTCAAAGTGTGTCCGTAATTAAGTGAACGCATAGTTGGCGCGACATTTACAGATTGCAGTCATAGCTCACTTGCGCTCACTTTTAGCCCATTTTTTGGAAATTGTCGCGAATCTCAGCCAATGGCAGAAGAGTTGAGAGAAGTCTCGCGAAATGAGCCAAATATTCCAAATAGTATTGAATTACCGAAAGTCTCGCGCAAACATATGCAAACATATTATACATGCTTATATCGAACCGAAAATCACTAATTCATTGCAATTCTCGTGAAATCACGTCTTCATTATTGCGTTCCATTGTATTCAACGCTAAATATCGAAACAAAAGAATTTATTTTCAAAAAAATCGAAAGTTTTAAAAAATGCGCGAAAAGACAGCGATTTTTCTGATTTACCGCTTATTGTGTGACAGCTGCTGATCTCGCGCTCGGATTTGGCGGAAGAGTTCGAGGAAGTGGTCGTCGATTCGGGAAATGCCATTCTTTCCGATATTCTCGTCGATAAGACCAATCAATACATCTTCGTCTCCTCGCCTTATAAGGTATGCCAACTCTATACACATCTATAGTATATTCTGTTGTATTCTCTATATATCTGTAAAACTATTTCTCAAAATGTTATCAAAAAAATCGCATTTTCTCTCAATTTCTCTGTTTTTGCGATAAAATCGGAAATTTGGCGAAAATTCGAAAATTAATGAATTATTCAATTGATTTCATGAATTGATTGTTGAATTGATTGTTGAATCGCGAGTTCATTCCGAAAATTAATTATCGAATCAATAGTTCGAATCACTTCTCGAGACTTGCAATCAATTATTGCCTCAACTCTTGAATTGCATTCTAATAATCGAATGAATATTCAAATCTCGCGACGGATATAGAGATGTCAGCTATTATTGAATAATGAGTGCAATCTCGCGATCGCTGTCCGCGAATGCAAACACTTCTCAATAATTGATTCGAAAGTCTCGCGAATGTCGTCTAATTGTTGTCGAGAATTAAAGGCCAACCCCTATGCGAGAGTCAATGCGATTATAAGCGCGAGAAGTAATACGACGAGAAGTCAATACGAATTTCGAATTCTT